>JAALGZ010000080.1:0-88328 GCA_015227615.1 Labyrinthula sp. Ha
ATATCGCTAGAACGACTATCACGTCCTTTGAGGACATCCCCCCTTGAAGGAGAGAAGTGCTATGCACTTGAAGGTGTGTAAACAATATGAGCTTTAGCATCAAGTTCTATTCCACAGCTGCTCCAGTTCTGTCGTAGATTGTTACTTCTGGCAAACATCTCGAACTTGTTGCAGTGAGGAAAAACAAGATCCAAGATCCAGTAGAAAGGTTCGGGCTTAGCTGAAGGTTCTAAAGGAATAGTCTTGATTGAGTTTGAAAAATGATCTAATTTGTATTCTCCAAAAGTGTCTGAATAGTAAATAGATTCCTGCTCTCTCCTTTGAAATATTAGGCAGGTTTCTTGAGCATGTTGTAAGAAATAACCTAAACTTTTAAATAAACTTCCAGATCTATGTGACTTGATCCAGGTAAAGATGTCGACTGAATAATAATTAAGAGATTTGGCCCAAGACAAGGCGCAATGATAAGAAGAATTCGTAACCCACAAAAATAAATAACTTCCAAAAGGGAAGTGTTGTAAAGGTAAATCTAATTTCATAAATTCAGAGTTAGATAAAGTTGGGTAGTCCAGTGTGATTCCACGTGTAGGATTTGAATTACCTATCTTCCACGGAGGATCAACCACTAAGATTTGAAAAATGTTGTGTTTTGAATAAGGTTTTTCGAATTCCAAATCAAAGATGTTTTGGCTAAATAATCTGGTGTCAGGTGGAGTAAAGTAGATTCTTCCATTACATCCTAAAAGGGTATAGTAATTTCCGCCATTATATTCTAGTATTATCTTGTCGCCCGATAATAAGTCAACAGAAGTAAGTTGTACTTTATTGTCGATGAGAACTAATGAAATGGAAATTGAGTCTTGTCTGTATGAATAACTATTTGGTGTATTTCGTAGTTCGTCAAATTCTTGGCAAAAGGTAATAGATTTTGAATATAATGTAGATAGATCAGTCCAATACGTAGAGGACTTTAATAAAGTTTTGTAAAGAGTGTCGAGTAGTAATTCACTTCCTTCAACAGCTTTTACTAATGGTTCTGATAGATTAAGTATTCGTGACTTTAAAGCTTCAAAAGAAGAGATACCAAATTGTAGTAAGAATTGTTGACATTCATCAGAATCAGCGTATTCCTTTTCCATCAACCTAAGATGTTTGAGGTTCTCGATTCTTCTGAAATAAGGGATCTTAATGTCTTCTGGCTTCGAAGTTATTTCGATCTCTTGAGAAAATAAAGTTAGTATCTTTGTCTTTTCAATGTAAGTGTTGAAACGTCCTGGTAAGTTTTTGTGCATCGTTTTAATTCCAAAATGCTTTTGAAGAAAAGTTCTAAGTTCGACCACATCGAATCTTCTATTATGAAATATTCCAATAGACTGCAAGTTACATAGCCTCTGAATCTGGGTCGAGATTTGTTGCTTTGATCTAAAAGGTAAATAATCTCCCTCTAAATATTCAACATATTTCCCAGATCCAAACTTCATGATTAAAAGACGTAAAATGTTCTTCTCCTCTGGTAGCCATCCTAGGGTATTTCCCCCCGAAATAAAATGAAAATTTAGTTGTTTCTGAAACTTCATCGAGGATAAACGAAATTTGAGGCTATTGACACGTGCAAGTTGATTTCTTCTTGAAACATCATGATCTTGTAGAATTCTTGAAATAAGCATCTTGAGGTTATTGTCGTCCATATTTTGAACATAAGAAGTAACTAGAATAGGAACATCTTCATAAATAGTAACAGCTGGTTCCCAGGTGTCTTGATCCTGTTCAAAACCTAACCAGCGGATTTTAAACTCACAAGAGTTATTGTCAGCAGCTAATCTACATCCAACAATGCTTTCTATTTCCAACTGCTTAAAATTGTGAACGAATAATGCTTTCAACTTCTTGCTGCCAATAGGGCGAGTGTGTGAATAAAACCAAATGCGTGATGAATGAACAGTTCTAGTCTTCCCTAAGAGAGACTCCACTAAATAAACATTGCTTGATAAAATATCTATTATTTGATAGGGTCCTATCCATGAGAGACTAGTTTTAGCATTTGCATGTTGTGTACCATGTTCAGAAACTAACACCCAATCCCCAGATGAGAATTGTAAAATGGGCGTAGCAGTTTTATTTCTCCTGCTATTTTCAGCTTCTTGTTTAAGTCTAACAACTTCAAAAGTTTGATTCTGTATTGTGTCTAAAGTAGTGATAATATTTTCAACATCAGAAAACATGGCTTCTTTGTCCAAGGGCTTATGAACTTCATTGCCGACTGTTATTGTAAAATGTTGTAAATCACGTTCGATTAAAGGTGTATTCAACCTATGATATAAAAATAACTCGTTAGGAGTTCTTCCATCTCTTCTCTCCATAGGTTTATTATTGATGATGTAAGTTATTAAAGATAAAATGCTAGGCCATTGAGATTCGTGTAATCCGAACTGGCTAACTAGCGATTTGAGATAGTTTAAAATACTATTATTTGCCGTCTCTACTGAACCATTTGTCCATGGCGAGTAGGCAATAGTAAAATTTTGTTCAAATCCAATTGATTTGCTTAAGTAGTGTAGTAAATTATTTGAAAAATGGGACCCGTTGTCCGTAATTATTAAAAAATTTTCCGCAAAACCAAAGTTTGCTCTCCATAATAAGAGAGACTCTGCCATTCCTCTTGCGGTAGGCGTTTTATGAAAGGTAAGTTGAGTTTTTCTAGTTGCAGAATCTAGTAATACTAATATATAACCTGTTTGATTAATGTAGAGAAAATCAGCACGCAATATTTCACGTGATTTCTTAGCTAAATGTGTTAGGTGATATGGTCTTCGTATTATGCGAGGAGACTTTTGACAGTGTAAACACCTGTTTCTATAAGAAGATAATAAAGAATTTAAGTCTTTTTTCCTGATTCCCTGTAAATAAACCTCGGACAGGTACTTCTTTTCTGCAGAAGCACTGGGGTGTCCTCTTAAAATATGGTTCATAATAATATAGCGAGGGATTAAACTTCTTGGTATTACTAATAAATCATCTTTGTAGTAAACTCCTTCTTTAATTTGAAAATCGGACAATGAATCAGAGTGTAATCTATGTTTATGTTTCCTTAATGTATTGAAATCTATTGATTTAAAAGAGATATTTGGATAAAATGGTGAAAGGTACGAAATGTGTTCGTTCAATAATTCTTGTTGAAGGTTAGAACGATTGGTTGAGACTGAAACTCTTTCTTCGAGCTCTGCCTCACCAAATGATAAGTTAGAGACTTTAGCTGTTATACGAGCTAGTTCTGGTTCCTGATTTAATACATCTAAAAAGTTGTCCTCGTTAGAATGCTTGATTGTTCCCCAACTTTTGATATCTGGCTCAATGTAAGGAGCTGGTTGAGTTGTAGACTTCTCTCATTCTTGATCTGCCTCTGTATTTTCAAGAAACATGATTTGAATCACTTCAGTATTTGATTCGTAAATAAGGTTACATCTTGATATATTTGCTTCATTAGTTTTTCCCCAACGGGTTAAAAGATCAGAGACAAAATTATCTCTACTAGAAATATGGAAGATGGTTAAGTCAACAGACTGTAACCTTAGAATCCACCTATAAAGGCGATCCCAATAGATTCGACGTTCGTTTTGTTTGATTCTGACTACTGAAAGTAAAGCTCTGTGGTCTGTATAAATATAGATCCCACCAGAGTGTGTCCTTAAAATAAACCCTATTCGTTCAAAAGCGTAAATAATTGGGTATAATTCTTTCGAAGAAATATGCCATCTTAATTCACTTGAAATAAAAGAACCAGACAGAAACATAATTGGTCTTGGTTTTAAAGTTCTGACGTCATTAGTGACGTTCTTTTCTTCATCTTGAAAAACAGCAAGACTCCAAACATCTTGAGAGGAGTCTGTAAAAAGTAAAAGTGGTATTTTTTCATCATACATTGAAAGGAATCTTTTACTTGAATCAACTATGGCTTGTTTCAGCATCGAATATGCCTGCTCTCTTTCTTCAGTCCATTCGACTTCTTCTTTTAATCTTTCAACTTCAGATAACTTTTTTCCTTTGAGATTAGCATATTCTGCAAAGGGTTTTCTTAATTGAGAGAGCTTCGGTATATTTGGCGAGAGCCAATTCGCTAAATAAACTAATTGTGCTGCCTCATGCCTGTAAGTAGGCTTTGGCATATTTGATATTTTTTCAAAGAATGCTGGTGAAAAATTCCACTGACCTTTTTTAATTTCGCGGCCACACCAGATGGTGTGTTGTTCTCCGAAACCGCATTTTCTTAAATTGAAGCGAACTTTTCGAAGTATAGCTCTTTGTAATAATTTTTCTAAAATAATGCATAACTTTTCAAAAGAAGTTGCGTAAACGAGAAGATCATCTAACCAAGCTAGTACACCATTCTCTTCTGTATTGAATAAATAATCACCATCTTGATCAATAACTTCATTAATTATGCGATCAAAGAAAAGTGCTGGGGTGTTTGACCATCCCATTGGTGCGCCATTTAAAGTGTAGGCACTCCTTCTTGTGACGAGAGTGAATATCTCTCTATGTTCTTTCTTTGTAGGCAGAAAGTCAAAGCCTGAAAGTATGTCCAAAGTCGCGTAGAACTTAGTGTTCTTGATGGACATTAGTTGCCTTTCTAAGTTTGGCAAATTTAAAGTAGTTGGTTGAGTTATTTGATTCAACTTAATCATATTCGCTACCATTCGGTAACGATTGAGAATATTGTCTTCCTTCCAACTTTCGCATTGACTGTTCGTCATCGTAGCCCAATCACTAGGCTTAGTAATCTTTTTTGTGACAACAAAAACAGGATGACCCCAGACTGGGTTCTTTGCTGGAG
The DNA here is from genome assembly GCA_015227615.1 of Labyrinthula sp. Ha. NCBI lineage: Eukaryota > Bigyra > Labyrinthulida > Labyrinthulaceae > Labyrinthula > Labyrinthula sp. Ha. The sequence continues at coordinate 4,832 of JAALGZ010000080.1, forward strand.
AAACAATACCAGCCTGTCTTAGAGCTTCAAACTTGAGCTCCAGAAACCTCTCCTCTTCTTTTGTCTGGTGATAACCATCGCTCCTTAGGATTGAGGAGCCTGGCTTAAGTTCCACTTCTATGGGAGTTAAATTAGACATCTGTGCATTAGATTGTCTTAATCCCCATCCAGCGCGATATTTTGTAAATAATTTCTTTAGGAAGTTCTGTTGCTGTAAATTAAATGTAGATTCAGAGAGTTTAACATTTATCATTGTATTTATTTCCTTATCTTCCTCCGCTATTTGAATATTACCTTCGCCGATGCCTATTTCGTTGAATTCTTTAGGCATGTTCTGTTGAACATTGGCTAGTAATACGGGAGTAACTTCGCTGTTATCAGGATATCTGTCTAATTTTTCAAAATGAGCTGTTTCTAAGTCTTCAATGGGCTTTACTCTGAGCTCTCTAGCTTCGAGAGTTCGAATATATGTTGCCCTTTCTTGAGATAGAATAGTTGGAGCATCATTATAAAATTGAAGTGTGGGGGGTTTGATTAAATAAACTTAGAATAATCTTCTGTAAATCTTTCTCGATCTCATCATATTCCAGTTGTACATCTGTGCCTTGTTGATGTTTAATAATCGAATGATCTAAATTGTTTTTATGGAAAATAAAATATCTTAGTATACTTGGCTTGAATATTTTGTGAAATTCTTTTGAAGTATAATCCTTTTCCTGAATAAAAATAATTGAATCTGCTAATTTATAGCCACTGCTATAAAAAGTAACGAAAATATTGAATAAGAATTGAGTGTCTGCTTTGATAATATAAAATGTAGAGTGTGAACCTGAATTTTTAAAGAATGATGTAATTTCCTGCTTGTTGAGTTGATTAATATAAATCTCCACTGTTGGCCCTTCCAAAGAGTTGTCTTGAATGCCGTGTAAAGAAGATATTGGTTTAGAAATCTGGGCTTCGTTTCCACCTTTATCCTATTCTTCCTTTTCTTTGCTATGATCCGCTTGTGCGAAGTCTAGCTTAATTCCAAAATAGTTTAAAGTTCTTTTCCCTATAATAACTTCATCCCAGTTGGGATCGTCTACAACGAAAAACTTCTGGACACCTATTCTGAAGCTAGTTTCCCCCTGTTTGAGCATGGCCCTAGCATAGACCACCTTCTTCACTTGCTTCTTAGCTTTATCCGGGAACTGAACCTCCTTTATGTATTGCGGGTCCTCCGTCTTTATGGTGTATTGTTCCAACGCTTGCAGACTACTGACGTTGTAGTCTGCTCCCGTATCCGCAATACCTTTTACGTTCGCATATTGCTTGCTAGAGAGGTGAAAGAGCATAAGAGTGATAGGTGTGGCGCTGTTGCCTATTCTTCTAAGGACAATGCAACCGACGTTTCTTAGTTGCTTGCGCTTCTTGTATTCTTCATTTTGATAAAGTGGAAGATGTGATGTTTTAAGTCCAGTGGTTTGCTTCTGTTTGACGGCCTTTTCTCTTAAGACGAATCTTCTTTTTATCATTTTAGATCTTAACTTTAGTAGATCCAACTCCTTAACATCCAAAAGCATCTCGTCTACATTGAAATTGAACGCTTCTGGAACTTTTGATAATATTATTTTTAAGATCTTCTTCCTGTTTCTGTTCATTTGCTCTTTATTAAGGAACTTTAAAATCTTCATTGCCTCATCCATGAAAGTGTAAATCTGGTCTTCTGGAAGCATTTTCTTTGTCGGCCACTTTAATACAGTTTGAAGTAAAAATATGCTTCTAGAACGTTCAGCTTTATAATAATTCTGTAGATGTTTTTTGAGATAATTCATAATTGAATGTGATTCTTTTATATTTACTCCTCTTTGTTGTAAGCTCTCAGTTACCCCGCTTCAAATCAAGCTCAGTATGTTCATTGGAACATTAGGTAATGTAGTTTCCACTTCGTGAACAAAAGATTTGATTTCTTCGTATGTGAGTGAAGATAATTTCTTAGGAGGAGTTATATGAATCAGTGGGTATCCACGAGCTGTATGTGGAAATGCTGAACTCGGCGTGTTGTAGGGCTCAAAGTTGTTCATATGGAACTTTCTGTCCACATAGGTACTTCCGGTGTCTGACCAGGGATCAATGCTGCTATCTGCAGATGTTTGTTCTTCGTCCTTCTTTGGCTTTTCTGTGTATTTAGACCTTTTCGAAGATGCCTTTGATTTGTAACTTTTCGCTTTAGAAAGAGTTGTAACTTTTGATGCTTTGGAAGAACGCGATTTCTTTGTAAGGGTTGTGATCTGACTTTGTGTATCTTCATCTTGAGTTATTGAACTTCTTGAAGTTAAACCTGATGTAGCTTTTGAATTGGCTACTGACTTTGTATCACCGGTTCCTTTAGCCTCTTTAAGCCTTTCCTCCACTTCAGTTATCTTAGCTAACTTCTCTGCGATATCTTTTTGAATTCTTTGCATCCTTTTCCTTTCTTTGATAATAGCTTTGATATTTTCGAGATCTTTAGGTCCATATTGTGCCGATCCGCCGCTGCTCCTTGGAGACTTTCTAGACGCTTTTGTGGGAGTTTTCTCTGGGGACACAGTCTTTTGTGGAGATGTGCTTGGATTCTGGCTTTGATCATCTTTTTCGATATTCTCTTGTGGATTACTCGGTTCCGTTTGATCTTTCAAAGGTTCATTAGATGTTTTCTCTTTAGATTGAGGAGTCATCCGTACGTTACTCGAGTAATGTCTTTCCTGGTATACCTTTTGACTCTTTCTTCAATCGTAGATATTGTGTATTAACAGTTAAAATATGACAGATATGAACGGTTAGAATATAACAGAACCGATATAAGTAGTATATTACAAGGTAGTACACACAGGGGTGTGCACATGTCCAATATAGCAAATATACACGTAGGTGTGTACCGACTTCTATGTCAACGAATATATCGCTAGAACGACTATCACGTCCTTTGAGGACACTATAACATAGGCAAGACCCAGTAAATTCGTAAGGTTTTAAATCACCGATATGAAAAAAACAAAAAATATAAAGGTACTCGAGCATTTTGAGGAGAAAGTACAATTACTTCTACTTCATTATATAAATATGCAACGATAATTATCAAAAAGCAGAAGAACACCCCCCATTTAAACCCAACTCAGGGAGTTATTTAAACAAAAATGCAAACAACCTAGTCATTTTCCAAAATCCTCCTTCATCACTGGACCAAAGTTTCAGGAGTCCCACTGGTAGCAGATATATGAAAACCGCTATTCTTCAAGCCCTTAATACCCCCTCGTATTCTTCCGCGTTTGAAAAATGAATTGAACTCTGTAACCTGATCCCTTAAAAATACCCCCATCTGTCCTAAGCAACAATTACAACTTAACCAAAATACCCTCCGTATTGTTTAATATCTCTTCTAATAGCCTTTCACCCCTTTCTATCTGAAATATCTTTCCTTTGGAACTATCATTTATACTGAGAACCAACTGAATATCAACTTAAATCAATATTATGATAGAGAGCTTAACTGTAACAAAATCTGCGCTAGGACAACTTCAGTCTTTGTATCTATCATCATTCTAACACTCAATTGCGTTCGATGCCATCAGAAGAGTCCCAACCGGACTCAGACAATATTATCAACTCAATATTTATATTTCTTATATTAATATTAAATTTAAATGAATATTCTAGGAAACTAAGGCATCAAAACAATTTTTCCAATTCAAACTCTGCCCAATCTATTGTTTCTAAATATCAATAATAGCGAGTCACATCCAGTAGTTGCAAGTGTAGATTCAAGGGATATGAAATCTCAATCAATAGAGATATAGGTATCACAGTAACATTGGCAATAATGGCTAAATTAAAATTAGTGATATCTTTCTCTATCTTCAAGTGTAAATTTAGACTAATGTTTATAGAAACCCCGAGCTACGTCACCTAAGTATACAAGTAGAGTCATGTGTGGATTGTAATTCGATACCGTGCTATATTTCAAATGGTGTTTGACAAATTAAGAGTCATTATCAACTGGAAAACCCTGGAAGTTACCGTTTTCTTGTGTTTAGAACTCTTTTTCAGTGCCTATATCCTACACATGGTTATTTTTTTGTAAAGAGAAATTAAACTTTTACAGGTATTTAAAATGTTTATTTGGTTAAGGTCACTGAATTTTATTTTAATATCACAGGTTTTCAAATATGTTTCCTAGAACAAATTTATTTGCATTTATGGCTAATGTGAAAAATACTATGAACTGATATCAAGTGCTACTATGGTAGAACTTAAACAGCTTAAAATACCTTGCGTGTGTATTTTATAAGTCTTAAGTAGAATTTTATTCCCTCTATCACCTGCATCCACAAGATATATGTCTGAACAGATACATTATACCTCCAAATACTCTAAGACATTAATCTAAATGAATCCCTGGACGTAGACTCGTGATCTATATATTAGATGGATCTTTTTTGGTTTAGTTAGTCCGGGAAATTTTTCGTCATTAATATTTCTATTCTAAAATTCGAAATTATCTATAACAATGATCTGGTATATGTTTGCCCATTCCACCTTTTTCTCCATTTAGTAACACTTTGACATCCTTTTGAGTTTTATCGAAACTTGAAGTCTATAAAAACGTTTTTTATGAGTTTCTTAATCGCCAGTAACGTACTATATAGCATCACTCTTATAATTGTACTGCTTCTATGTTACCACATATTTTGGTTGGTATTGTGCTTTGGTATGTCTATTTAACAGGTATTGGTTTTCATTGATTCATGGCTCTCCACTAAGTTATGCCAATAAGTCGAATCTTCTTAGTCTTATCATGCTCAACGTATAAGAGTGGCTTGTTTTTCTTATCTCCAGGGGCAGTTCAAATAACACAGTAAATACATCCATGTAAAAAAAATGATGAAACTTAAGTGTCTTCCTATCCGAGATTCTGGTTTCCTTTTACACTAACACCTTTTATATAATGATTTCACCTTTTATTTCTTTATCTAGTTAACAAGGTGATTCAAGTTTTACATTGGACATTCCTAGGGGAAAATTTTTCAGTTATTATTATTTAACAATCTCTTCAACGTCTTAATTATACTTGAAGTATGAACTTAAGGATATTTCCTTATATTCGTCGGAGTCGAAAAATTTATTCAGCAGAGTTTGATATTAATATCTTTGTATACATAAATATTTTTCTGAAAGTAAATTGTCTGATTTCAAATTTTGCATTGGTTTTACAGCTTAAGGTTATCAGCCTTGCCCAATAATATGATAAATTAACTCTTTGAAAAACTTTAATATGCGATAGTTGGCTGGATAAGCAGAATATCTGATGTGAATTTGAAATAGGAACAAGCAAGAAGAATAATTCTTAGTTTGGAAAAACTGGGTAATGTTTTATCTCATAGCGATTCAATATTTAAACTTTGTTTAAAAATTTTTTCTAGCGTTGGTTTTAATATTCTGTCCCCTATTTAGTTAATTTAAGAAAAGATTTGAGTTTCTGGTGGTAAAAATTAATTTCTTCAAACAATATTTCTAACAGCTGTACCCATATGTAACTAATATAATAAAAATAACCTTCCATTAAAGTTCAATAACTAAGATGAGAGTTGAAGTTTATAGTTCACAGAAAATATTCTTTCTTTAAATTAGTTTCTTTTTAATGTAAACTATTCTTTTAGGAACTTAAACTGTGATTTCTTACAATAAATAACAATATAACGATCATTGCATTATTGACCGCTGCAAGATACTTAGAGTAAATCTGATGAAAAATTTTTTTATTGCTGTGTTTAATGAAAAGGCATTATATTAACTGCTGGCATTCAGAGTAAATATATATATTGACATAAAATAGCAGAAAAAAGATCCTAACTACTATAAAAAGGCTAAATCTACCATAGAAATTGCCAGATTAGTATGAACATGTAATTCTGAGGTGACTACGCGGTCCAGTATAAGAAGTCTACTAATATTTAATATATAGAAATATCCCTGCAACCTGGTATATCTTTTCAAAAATTAAGAAAAAAAGTAATAGAGTTTGATATAATAAGGATGTCTATTTGAAAACTAATATGAACTGCATTTAATGACTTTATAAGATGTTGCTCTAACTTTCATGGTGAAAAAAGAGAAAGGTGTTAGACGAACATTGTCATTAAGAACAAAAATATATTTATAGGTTGCTTCTATTTGTGTCTTTTACATAGTAGTTAACTTAAACTAAATTTTAAGGAACGTGAAATAATTTTCCAATAACCTTGCTTGGTCCACGCTATTTTTAGCGATATACTATTTTCTCTTCAGAATGATGAAGATGTAGTCTTTTCTGAATTGCACATATTTTACCACTACTTTATCTATACTGCCAGGGCAAGCGATCTTACTTTTTCAAGTCATAAGAACTGTTTAAGTAATATAATGGTTTCGTTTATTTATTTTGCGTTTAGTTCTTACATACATTGAACGTTCTTTGCGATAAATAGGGTTTGATTCCATCGTGCATAGTATGAAAATTGGAGTCCGCCTTAAGTGTTCTTTGATTCGTCCATAGAAATTTTTGCTAATAAGATCTTGGTTAATTATCTTGATATGGTCCACATAAGCTTAAATATTTTTTCTCAAGCAAACACCTACAAACTCTATAATTTTGAGTTATGTATTCATTAGAAGTATTACGTAGCCGTATATGAGATTACTACATGGAATTAATTCCTTAATGTCATTATTCTTGTGTTGTTAGCTTTAGTAAAGCTCATAATAGAAGCTTATTGACGGTTTCATCGATGGAAAATAGAATGTGGCAACGTGTCGAGTTTGATTGAATTCTGAATCCGTAGTTAAAAGTAGAAACTAATTATAAACCCAACTATAACAATTGCTTTCTTTTTCCAAAATGGGATAAATTAAATGATATGTACTACCATATTTTTTCGCAAGTATATAGTTGTAAGTAGTCTAATTATTGAATAAAGGAATATCTAGAAGGTTTCATTCTATTGTAGAAATTTTGTGCAACATACCCATGTATCCATCAAGGCTTAAAAGGTAAAAAATTGATAGAAAGAAAAGTGAATCTGGATCTTCTTATAGCTTAAGCCACGTTGTTCTCTATGGAGTTTCTTGAAAGAGATACTAGTCCATGTAGTGGACACATCTCTTATTGTTGATAATAATCTAGAGTTCAAGAAAAGTAACACATATTTTACCTTTCCATAAAAATATAATCCACTACTATCCTGGGATTGAAATCCATGTACCATTAGCTAGATCTTTTCATTTTGTCAAAGATAACTAATCTTGCCACAGAAATACAGCTATTCTTGCTACACTGCTCCACATATATCAAACCTTAATTGAAACAAAAAAATCTTAAAACTTTGGCAGGTTGCAGATGAAAAAGTATGCAATGCCTATAGATGACTTTATATATTCCCTTCGGTCATACGTTTATAATAAAATTAATTTCTCTTCTGCTTACTTTGCTAGCTTAAGGAAAAAAACTTTTTTCTCAGAAAGAATATTGATATCCGCCTTGCATAGAGCTTACCAGGATTAGGCAATATATATGAACATGGTTTCGTTTAAAAAGCTTGCACAATTCGCTATGCATGTTACAACTAAACCAAAATTTTGTTGAAACAAAATAGCATATTAATAATTTTTATGTGTTTCACTCTCGAGTTGTATTTTTCTCTATACTCCAGTAAATTTACCATGAATAAGACCAACAATTGAGCTGATCATATATTTCGACTTCTATTGAGTAGACTAAAAAACTCAAACTATAGTATATCCAAATGGGTAGAAGTTCCTAGATGCAATGCTTACATTACAGACATATATGTTAGAATATAACAAAAATTTATATATATGGCAAGAAACCGAGTTAAAGAAAAAGTTTAAGATCATACAAATCTTAAAATTTTATTTGAGAAATTCAAATCTATATATTAACTATTACCTGTTGAGATGAGCTTTTTATGTATTTGTTATGATTAAGTATTTTACTCTATTTTCTCTTAAGCCAAATTATAAGTTGAACATTCAGAACAAATGTTGTTAGATGCAGCACTTCAGTAATGGAGTAATTGCATAATCCATAATTTCTTACGAAGGACTATATGGCGAGTGCTTAGAATTAAAACAATTTAGAAAGAAACATGATCTTACTCTTATGTTTGCTTGAAACATCCTGTCCAACACTTTGGTTTTTTTTATACTTGGAAAATTTGGTTTAACACAAAATTTTTCGAAAAAAATCATTTTGCCACAATAATTAACCAAAGAACTATATTGATTTTAAACGGACCATTTGAAATTCATTAATACCTCCGATAATTATTGTGGATAAATATGTGAGTTATCAGCAAAATGCATGAAACTTTATTGATGCAATTAAGAAAACTTTTCTTCTATAATACTCTTTCTAGGCATGATAACCATAAAGTTCGTATACCTTACTGTATATGTAACATGACTCTAGCGGATTACATGAAGCCTTTTCCATGTCCCCAAATAGTGCCAAAATCCTTTTTCATGTGTTATTACACCACGGGAAAGAACCAAAATATCTGATAATAGAAACTGAAATTATATGCATGGTACATCTAATCATAATTTATCTAATATAAAGCCCGTGCTTTGATGACAACTTAATCAACGAAACCATATTAGCTAGATTCATACTATGACGAAGGTGACAAGACCAGAACATTCAAACTTGATCTAGATGAGTTAAAGGAAACAATATTCCTTAAGAACCCCAAGAACTTGAGTCCATTGGCTGCTTATCATTGAATACTCTTCCTTTCAATTTCTTAAATTCTTCTTATTTTAGAGTATTTCATGTCATTTTTTCCTTAAAATTTCCGGCCATTTCTATGCGAAGTTGTGTTTTTTTGGGGAAATCGATAATAAGTTAGCCTTGTTCTATGCTCAATCAATAAAGAAGCCATACAAAATATTTGTGACATACTCTATTATTAGTTTCTCGGATAAATATCCTATTGCTTAAACATGCCGAAAAAAACTGAAATATATTTATTGATAGATTTTTTTGGGGAATGTACTTGTTCCTTACAGCTATTGGAGTAAAAATTTTTACTGCATCTATAGCCTCAATTATTATGCAGTGGGCTCAAAAAAAGATGAAATTTTAGGTACCTCTTATTTATAATCATTTGCGGAGAAATAATCAGATTCTTATCAACTTAAATATAACCAATCAAGATTAAGTCTTAGTATGTCCCATCAGACTGAGCTTTGGATCAATGCTAAGTTTTTCTGACACGATGAAATAGTCTTATTGAGCCATTAGGGATATTAAAGGAATTTAATGGCTGAAAGGGGAACTTTTCATTCTCGCGTTCGGAATGTTATTTATATTGGATTTCACTGGTTTACCAGATTATACAAAACTCGAGCATCATTAATTAACCGTTCATAGATCCATTAGTATTTACTTAGAGACTTCAAGTGGAAGCGACCTAACTTAAGCGGATCCTTGCTGAAACAGTCCATATCGGTCATTCATCAAAGCAACAAGGATCAAAATTACAAGAAAGTACCCAATAAGACTAAATTGGATAGTTCTTAGCGAATTCTTCGAGTTCTTGAACGATTCTTGGACTCAAGCACTCCTATTGTAACGTAGAAGATATTTCAATATTTTATGTAGACGTAGCTGTTTTTTGTTTATTATTTGTGTTCATTGGCAAAATTAGTTAGGTTGAAAGGTTGGAGCCCTTTGACTCTTGGAGGGAAAAAAGAAGGAAAAGGTGTAACAGAAAAGCCCGAGCAATTCAAAACATGTTACTTAAATCTATAAAAATTTAGAGCTCTTTGCTACTAGGATCCCACCTAAACATTATTTCGCTGAAGCTGTCTTCATTCCTTTGAACCACATGAGTTTGATCTAAATTGCCTTCACGCAAAAGAAAAAGCTGCCCCTCTATAGAGAACTTGTAGTTGGCCTTTAAATGATACTTTCCCAATATTCTGTGTCAGTAGAAATACTGCGTGGTGATGTTAAATTTGGAGCATCGCCGAAGAACGCTTGTCCATCCTTTGCTGTGAATATTTTACTGCTTAAACTAGAGGGATAAAAGTTCCAGTGTTTGAGTGTTTCTGCCAAAAAAGACTACAATTGGTTTAAATGTAAGGACCTTTTCTTAAGCAACTCATCTACCTACCTTTCTTTATCTATTCGCATAGTATTTTCAAAACTTTTCGTAACAACTTTTTTCAGATATTACTGCGCTATTCCAAGTTTTCTTCAATTTTCAAGTATCTGAGTCCAAGAATCGTGTAGAAACTGGAAGAATTCGCTGAGAACGAGCTGTTTAGTGTTATTGCATACCTTGTTGTAATTCTGATCCTTCTAGTTTTGATGAATGACCGAAATAAACCTTTCTAGCAAAAACACGTTTAAGTTAAGTCGCTCGCCTTTTAAATAGTATCTTAGTTCTACTTCAACTAGAGTTCAGAAGAAACTAAGCGGACTCATCAGTAGAACCCGCCCACTAAATACACTAAATCGAGAATAACTAGAAGTTCATACTAGAACACACCTTTTGGGTTCCTGGCGTTGCCTGTTGAGAATTTATTTCAATAGCTAGTAAGCATCGGCGTAGAATATTAAGGTCTCACTATTGTGTCGATCATGAGGAGATTAGGTATTCCAAGTGTCGCATAAGATAGTCTCATTGTAGTGATGATTCTGTTTCATACGTCTTCTTGGCACTGGGAGCTGATGTTGATTACCGGTGATGCGCAATTAGCAATCTAAGTTCAAGAATAATCCTTAATTGTTTGCTACTGCGATTACGTGTATCATCAAAGTATTTCTTCCCGAGGTCCCCTTAAACCTTTTGTTTTCTCAGACAAATCAACTACAATGGCCAAGATAGTATTTGCCCCATAATGTTATTTATATTCTATAATGCAACATTCTAAGTTTCATCGTGAACTTCGGGTCTTATAACAGACGAGGATTGGAGGTACTGATATATTAATCAAGTACGTTCTCCAGAATCAGAAAAGACTTTAACATAATCCCAGAGTATACGCGCTTTAAAAAGAATGAAAATATTCTTTACTTATTTAAGGTGTGCTTGGCTGTTTATGCAAGTATACAAATATTATTGTGTACTAATTTAAAACCTTTAAACTTGAGTCCAAACTAAATATTTTTTGTCAAGAAAGCCAAAGACAACAACTTGGGCACAATAGGTTTGGTATAAATTATACCAGGAATAAGCATATTATTATTATAGAAAGGCCCAATATAAAAGAAGTTTAACGGCCGCGAGCGGGTGTTTCTATTCCAGTTATAGTCGAGATTCTCCCGAGATTCATCAATATTCAATACTCAATATATTTTAGTCCGTTAATATTCTGTAGTGGCTCTGCCCAGCATGCACAAACATTCACGATAGGAAGAAGTGAAATACAGTATAGGATTCAGGTTGTTGATAGATATCGTGAGGATTTAGAGTAGCTAGAATTTCCGACCGGAACGTATTCCCAATTTAATCGTTTAACAACAATATATCAACAAAATTTCAAATTGAAAAAGAAAAACAAGAGAAAAATGAAACTGAAGCTATCATCTGCGAAATCTATTCTGTTAGCTGCCTTAAAATTATATGCAAAATTTGCCTTGATTCAATCTAGTCTAAAAATTCTGAAACTGGTTTTAGTCAACTTAAGAAAGAGTCACGCTTGGAAGAAAGTACCTGGAGCAACTCCTGATCCATTTGCCCAACAAATTAAAAAGAACTTTTTGAGACTTCATGACTTTCACCATGAACAAGTTTATCCTTATCCAGAAGCACCTCTGATAAAAACTCACGATGGGCCTAATCTAAGTCTTGTTTGTAACAACGCGGAATCTGTTCAGTGGCTACTAAAGGATGAATTCAGTAGTTTTACTAAACCAGGAAGCGGTTCACAAAAAGTTTTTGTTCTTTTAAGAGAATTTATTGGTGATAATGGGATATTTACACTTCAACATGGTGAGCATTTGTCTAAGTCTTCGCATGAAAAATGGTTGAAGCAAAGAAAAGTTGGGTCCAAAATATTCACAAAGTCAAACTTTGAAAACTTTATGTTTAATGTATTTGTAGAGAAAGCTCTTAAGTTGAACAAAGTTATTGAAACAAGAAAAGAAAAGTATATTGATATGCAAGACATGTTTTTTAAGTTTACTATGGACAGTATTGAAAAATTGTTTTTTGGTAATGAGGTAAATAGTATTGAAGGAGAAATGTCTTTTTATGGAAAGAACTTTGATTTAGCTCATCAGCAACTCTTACCTTTACTCTTTGGAAATATTCCAGCCTCTTTGGCTGAAATTATTGCTCCTTTTCCTTTTGATAAAGTATTGTTTAATTGGTCAAGAGCATTCTCAAAACGACAAGAAATATTTACAAAGAGCATTAAGAATTTAGATTCTCATATTTATAAGTTTATTGAGCAAGCAAAAAATGACAGATCTATGGGTGAAAGAAGAGATTTAATAGCAAACTTTTTAAATGCAAATATTTATTTTGGAGGGAAACCAATGACAGATCAAGTGTTACGAGATATTGTATTAAATATGTCAATTGCAGGAAGAGATACAACTGCGTGTGCTCTGAGTTGGATGTTTTATGAACTTTCAATACATAAAGACGTTCAACAAAAACTGCAAAAAGAAATAGAAACAGCTTTGAAAGATAACAAAGAAATTTATGGTGTCAAAGTTCCAAGACTTTCAGATTTTTCTGTGGAGAATTTGCCTTATCTAAATGCTGTTATTCATGAAACTTTAAGACTTCATCCCCCAGTGCCATCCAACTTTAAGGAATCTACAAAAGATTGTTATTATCCTGATGGCACGTTTGTTCCAGCTGGTACAAAAATTAATTATAATACTTATTCTCTAAATAGAAACCGAAATGTGTATCATAAACCTGATAGTTTTCTACCTGAGAGATGGATCCCTTTTAAAGAACCGAGTATGTATGAGTTTCCTGTATTTCAAGCTGGTCCAAGATTCTGTTTGGGAAAAGATATGGCAAAGATTGAGATTAAAACTGTTGCTTGTATCTTATTGCAGAAGTTTGACTTTTCTTTGAAGAAAGGAGAAGAAATATTTTACAGTTTGATGCTTACTATGTCTTTAGCGAATAGTTACAAACGAACATCATTTAATCTATGGTTAGAACCTACATTGAGAGTTTAACACAATTTTTTGTGTGTAGAATGCTGTTTGAGAATAAATGTATAGTACTAAATATACAAATATATTTAATTAGGGTTATAAATTAACAAAAGCCTCGTTGTGATAAAATCCAGTTTCTGGATCTGCTTTTTTAGACATAGAAGACAAAGCAATTTCACTTATAATATTCTTCATCACAAATCTTTTTTCTTCCACAGTCTCAAAAATACTTGTTAAATCAAGTTTAACTTTACTTTTCCCTCTTCTGTATTTATTATTCATAATTGTAGAATGAAAATTAACTTTGACATCTCCATTTTCAGAAATAACCTTTCTAAACTCTTCCTTTGTAATTACAGAAGCTTCAAAAAACTTTTCTGCTATTATTTTTGTTATGTATTCAAGAGTCTTAATTTGTTCCTGATTTGAAGGTTTTATATAGAAAACTGTTGCCTTATGTTTCATATTCATTCGTGGAAAGCATGATAAAGTATCAGAGTCTAAAATAAATTGATTAAATGGATTCTCTTCAAATACTTGTCGTAGAACTGCAGAAGCAGTTTCTATTTCTTCCTGGCTTGTTAAACGCAGTACAAAAAGTGTGTAATGGATCTTCTTTTCTGAGATGAAAACTGAAGGGTGAACTGTAGGATTATTTAGGCTAAGAAAATATTCCTTGAATTTTAAGAAATTTATTTGATTTTCAGGTGTATTTATCGGTATGCTTATGAAATGTGTTGGTCTTCTATTATTTCTGTTTCTCATATTTGTATCTGAATTGTTTCGATGTTCTTGCTTTCGAATTGGAACCGAGTTCAATACTAGTAACCGGTAATTCCCGTAATTAAGAAATTTCCCGACTCTATTGCATGTTAAAATTTAGAATAGAGTTAATTAGACTAATGTTTTAACTATGAGATTCATCACCTTACTCTATCACTAGCTGAAATAATCAAAATTGATATATCCGTGCTTAATTCTTTTTCTACTCCAGAGTGTCATAATCCAATTTTCTATTGGAGAATTGCGTTTGTCATAAATTAGATTTCATAAAATGAAGAATCTAAGACAGATAGAATTCAAAATCAATCAAAAAATGTCGAAATATTGACAAGACAAAATGATCAAGACATGAAGCAATCAAGGATATTTATACTTGTCAACGGGAAATAAACAAGAACATAGAAAATAACAGAAACAGACATATTCAGGGTTAACGAAGCCTATTTAAAACCTTATTGTGTAATAAACTCGAACTTAAAACCTGATTTGATGATTGAAGATATTAAATGCAATTTTACAGTCATAGAATTGTACTGATATCAATAAGATCCAGGAAAACAATAGAAACTAATACATTAAGCCATGAAGAAACATAGTTTAAAGCCATTTTCTAATTTAAACTCGAATTTTGAACGGAATATGGATGATGTAGACATGAACCAATAATGTATGTCCATAAATTTGAACGGTTTAAGAATAGGAGCCCAAATAACAACAGAAATAGCTATTGCATGTGAACTCCTTCAATTGACAGAGCATCCGAGTGTGAAAAGGAAACCTTCAAAAAATATATTACAAACTGAAACTGATGTAGAGTACGAAACCCAATTGAGGAGGAAAACTAATTAAGCGCTATTTCAAAAGATAAATTGTGTTAAGCTTTTGAAGATTAGTAAGATTAAAGAAAGGTGGGTAGAGTGAGAATGCCATGGCGCTTCCACAGCTAACAGTGTTTTTATTGGAATGGTAGTATGAAGCTATGTTTCTGGAGCGTTCGGAGACTGAATGGGTGTTTATAATATGTCCATATGGTGGCTGCGATTTCTAGTATGGTGGATTTGGATCATAGTCTTGTTGGGCTTAAGCATCGGCACTGTGGGTGGGTACAAAAGGGAGACTTATGCATTTACATCAAATTTAAGTTTATCTTACTCGTTGACCTTCCATCATCTGATTTTTATCTTAGTTTTGTTGTCTGAGGCGAATTAAAACGTCTTCATGACTCCTGTGATAAGGATGTGTCAAAATCCGAAAGCATCCCCTCTGGATTGTTCACTGGAGTATCACAAATACTAAAGCTACAAAGCGTCTTCTTTCATCCTCTTCCGTTTATCTTTGTTTTAATAAAAAATTCATTCCAGGCCAAACTAGTTGCATGTACTTTCCAGGTAGTTTACAAAACATCTTTAAAATGCAGAAGCATGGAAACTTGACCTTGAACCCCAATCTCTCGCTCTATGCGGTTTTATATTCTTTCAGACTCTTTCAAAGCTGGAATATGTAGCGGATCCTTTTGAAGTTCGATCTAGGAAGCAATGTTGACTACCAGAAACACTCTTCTTGCTCTTTGCAGCAAACTTGTGCTATTGACTACAAGGCAACCTGAAACTAAGCCAGAAATAGCTAGAACATGCTGAACATACAAGCAGATCCACGACGTGAAGTGGGAGATTAAATTCAACAGGCTTCCGATCGATCTTTTCTGTAGCAATTTAGTCGGGTTTCTCTTCACCAGGGTTATGCAGCATCCAATGACTTTTTTTATTCATGGCCCATTAGAGCTTTTGCTTCTTTAAATACCTTTAATTCCTTCTTACTCAGGTGATTTTTTGACAATATTTCTTGCTGGTATCTGTCCACTGGTTGATAATGATATTCCAGAAGTTGCTCAAGAGTTTTCATCTTTAGCGATTATTTTAATACCCCTACCTTTCAGCATTGAATGGAATGACTCGGTTATTTAACTCGACCTATGAGAAAGCGTCAAAATTCTGATGATATGGATCCGGAATAGCGTTCTTTTCTTTTATTGAACTGTTTAGGTAGTTCTGTTGATGCTCCCGCTAGTGTTTATGTAACAAACTTTGAAGATGGGTTTCAATAGCTCCTTCTGAATCAAACCAATGAAAGAAGGACTTTCCAACTGGATCTCAAAAAGCAGAAGTTTTTAAGCTGAAAGAGTTTTTGAAGATAAACCTAATTTAGTTTCAAAGCACTTGATACATAGTACGTGGTAGTTTCTAACTCTGCTGCAGCTTTAGTCAGGGCTGGACCTCAGTCAGTCATGACCACAAAGGATGAGCTATGCCAAGATCCTTGAGACCATGAACCACTTCAAAGAAAAATTATTTCCATAAAAATGCAGCAAAATTTAAAGGTGTGTCAAAAACACTCAACACCAATTGGAAAAATCGCCAGCAATTGATATTTTGGAAGACCTAGTTTTCATATATCTGAAGCTAGTCTAGGTAGATTTTTGCTAATCAGTTTTCAAATTTACCTCATCTAGCGAGACAGCTTGTTCCATAATTCTGCAATCAATTCATATTAGCGTCTTCAAGTAGCTTTTTTTAGTCCATAAATCGTCTCATGACTCTTCATACAAGTTCTTTCTCTGCGTAAATGCCCAGAAAATTTTCATGATGTGCCAAAATGGCAGAACTAGCTGAAGTGTCAGCTAAACCAGATGTCTCAGTGAACTTAATTTGATCATCAGTTAAGTCATCTTCGTATTTTCCTAGCTTAGAATTAAATTCTGCTTCATATTCCTCTTCTTTGCTGCCGTTAACATTCGATATATATGTAGAAATCATAAGATCAAACTTAATATTAACACAAGAGTAACACCTAGCACCCTCAACATATATTGAAGTAAAGAGTTCAATAAGAGTTTAGTTATTGTACCTAACTCTTGGTCATTTTCATTCTGTGCAAAGTGGCGGGAGGCTGCTTTCTCCATCTAAATCAACCTACATAAATTTTTTGAAGGTTTCAAACATCTCAGTGGAGGTCGAATCTCTAGTTTGGTTCCACTGATTTGGTTGGGTGCTATTTTGATCATTTTCTTGTATTTTTAGTTGTGCTATAACATCGTCCTTGATGCGTTTTTGCTTCTTCATGTTTCTGATTTTACCAAAACATGAATTTTGACCTTTTGGCCCGAGTGCCTATTCAACCAATGAAACTAAGTGGAGCACGACACTCCAGAGTATAAAAACCTCATCCCTATTTCTGGTATATAAACTAAAAACCACATATCTGTAGGGTCATTGAGTAATCTCTTTTAAAGATTCTTAAAGTTGAGAGACTATGAGTAATATTGAATTCTTCCTTTCTTCTAGCATCTAAACATTATACCCCAAAATTACTATAAAATCCATTTATCTCTGAATATGATTAAAATTAAATTCAAAAAAAGAAATGGTATTGGAACTATACCGTTACTAATTGATATAATTAATACAGTTTTTTTTTATCTGATACAGTTCATGAAATAATAATTATAAAATATAAAAACTGCCAACCCAGTTTGAGTTTTTTAGAAAACATAATTAATCGTGTTAAACATAAAAAAAATAATTAAACAATGGTTAATGGATTTATTAAAGCTCAAAGATATGCACAAATAAATATTCCTTCTGCAACTGTATGTATCTTTATCTAGTTTATTCTTAGTGGTTGAAACTTCCTTTATTAATGCACCGTGAAGTTGAAGAATGGACAATCACTGGTCAATTATCCGATACATACGAAACCTTAGTTTCCATTTCAGAGTATTTTCTTAACTTCTCTTAATTTATAGAAACCTAGATCAGAAGATTTACAATATTTGGTCCAAATCTATATCATCAGATTCTGGTTATATTAAAATTGCAGTTCTTACTCCAGGTGCAAAATGGTTGGATATAGTTGAATTAAAGTTGAAAAACAAAGATGAAGTAACCTTAGTTACAGCTGATTCTTATTCAACTGGTTTTTTACCACTTAGTATTCCACTTGCACCACTTTTAAACATTGCTTTTTGTTGGTTTCCATTTAGAGATAGAAATGGACAATGTCAAAAATGGTTAATGGCAATTAGAGAAAACGAAAAAGTATTGACAAAGTTAACAAAAGTTGATAGAATTCGTATTTCAATTGGAAATCCAAGAAAAGGACCAATAGAACTGCAAAAATAAGAATAAACTATTTAGTTTAAACTTTATATGTTTTTTCTAGAGTTTTTACAATTTCCATAGCTTTTGAATTATCATGTTGCATAGAGGAAAATATTCTTTTTGCTATTTCTTTTTCTTCCTTACTCAGGTCAAGTTCTTTAATCTTGTCTTTTACATCTTCTTCTTCTTTTACACTTTTTAACAAACTCATTAGTTTTGTATTTATAATCACATCATCTATTTCATTTTTTTCTACTTTAATTCCAACAGAAAAACTTTTATCTAAATTTGGTTTTGAATAAAATCTATCTAATATTTGAATATTATTATCGAATAAATTAAAATTCTCTTCAGTTGTTTTATTTAGTAAATTAAGTAAATATTCTTGGTTTTTTGTTTTAAAATATTTCTGCAATTCTCCTCCATTAAAAATTAAGACTTCTAAATAATAATAATTCTTTTTTTCTTTTTTTTGTGTTAAACTCTTAGATATAGAAATAAAATGTCCTAAATCATTAATATCTTCATTTGCTTTTCTAAAACAAAAAGTTGGAATAAATAAAGTAAATAAATCACAAGAATCCATTCTAAATATTCCTTTCAAAGTCGAAATTAACTTCAAAAGAGAAAATAAAGAAAGAATGCACTCAAAGAATATATATTTATCTTTTGGTTGAGGAAAACTTTCAACACCAATATGTTTTGAAAAGTTCATTGTCATTTCTTTTATCAATTCCTTTTCTAAACTGTTTGAATTGATATTTTTCGAACAAAACTTGTAAGAAAATATTTCATTTGGAGATGATTTTATCAATTGCTTTACAAAACTTGACACAATATTCGCTTTCTCATTCAACTTTAACTCAGTTTCTTCAGTACTACTTAATCCATTAGGAAAAGGTTCTTCGATTCTCTTTGACAAGATCTGTTTTACATTAAATGCTCTACAATTTTCAGAATTTAATAAAATAAATAATTCAGTAACTGCTGAGTTTAAACCAGGAACTCGAAACAAACCTTCAAAATCAGATTTCCCTCTACTTTGTTCATTCTTTTCTAAATCTTTAACATATTTTGTTAGGTATTCTATTGACCACTGACAAGCTAGAATCTGTTTCCGGCCAAAAGAAATTTCTTCCTGTGTTTTTTCAATTGCAGCTGATTTAGATTTCTTACCAAACTTGAATCTTCTGAGATTTAATTTCTTTGTAAACTGCATTTATTTATTTTGAACACGTGTGTTTTTCTTATATTTTGGGAAATTTTGCATTTGAACCATAGTTCTCAGTTATAAGACCACGTTGCTGCTTTTAAAGAAAATGAAAAGAATAATTGAAACATCAGTAATATATATTGTACATTGTTAGCATACTCCTATATTATTATTGTTATA
Source organism: Labyrinthula sp. Ha (assembly GCA_015227615.1). Taxonomy (NCBI): domain Eukaryota; class Bigyra; order Labyrinthulida; family Labyrinthulaceae; genus Labyrinthula; species Labyrinthula sp. Ha. Next base: position 24,369 of record JAALGZ010000080.1, read on the forward strand.
AATTAAATTAAATTCTATAAAGTATCTTATAAAATACTATAAATATCCTTTAAGATGATCTTAAGCTTGATCTTAGACTCAATAACTCCACAGCATATGTAATCCATCCAGTTAGAAAAACCCAACTCTATATTTGTTTTCTCATATTATAGATTCTGGAGCAAGTAAATTATTAAAACGTTTGGTCTATAAGAATTATTATAACAACTTTTTTACTTCACCGCTGAGTAAACCAAACTTGTCTCTTCATATAGGGAGTTATCCATGAACATCTCACTTTGAACGAAACTCTCTATATAAATAGAAGAAATATATTCAGAGAGTAATTAAGTATAGAATAAGAACCTTTATTCTATTCATTTAAGAAATTTATTAATAGGAAAACAAGTAGAACCAGAATATATTGGAACAACCCATAGAGGGCTAGAAGGTACTACCGGCGAAGCCGAAAACAAATACAGCTAGAACATAATAACTAAGACAATATTAAAATATTTAGAACAATTTATTGGTTATTTTGAATAGGATGAAACATAATGTTTCTGTCACATTGGAAATGATATTAGAAGTAGCTTACAGCGGACACTGCAATAATTAATCTTGGGTTTAAGCCAATTCAGGAAGAACGAAAACTTCAACGCTCTTGTAAGTTATTTGTTTAATCAAATTATATATCTTGAAGCTATTTTCGCTTTTTCACCAGACCTATTTAAGTCTATTAACAGAATTATCCAACGCTATGTGACTAAGCCAGGAATTTGGCCACGTAGAAACGCTATCAATAGTTTTATGAAATTTATGTTTAGTTTATATTTTCCTCTATATAATTATTCATACTATTCTGTTTCACTAATTAGGAAACGTATTTTCTATCTTTGTTTTTTTCTGAGTCTTATTAGACTCATATAATCGAAGTTCTAAGCGTATATTGCTCTGAAAGCATGGATAGTTTCTAATTGTTGTATTGCGAAACAAGAATAATCGACAACAGCTGGTATACTTCTTTCGTTTATAAGTAGATTTTTATCTAAGAATACTCTCGGTAGAATATTTAGATCTCCATGTTCCATAGTTTTTGTGTAAGTAGAAGTTAGGGGCACAAGGTAGGTCAAATCTTAGGTACAGGGTTTCAATTCAAAACTTTGCGTTTTTTACCAACGTACAATATGTGTTAATAAATTGAAATATTCCTAATTTATTTAAACAGTACTAAAATTAGTGACTCCCTAGTAAAGATTTTCCTGAAGCTTTTACGGCCAGTCAGAATGGTAAGATTGAAATACCATTCTTGTATAAAATCGACTCGTGTCAATAGTTCATATCAGGTGAAGAGCATAATACCCAGATTGGACATCATTCACTCTAAAATTTTCTTTATTTCAACTATTTTATTCAGGGTATACCAATAATATTTTTTCTACTTTAGACCTTTTCTGGATTTTATCTGTTCGCATATTATTTTTCCTTTTTTAGATGGCTAGGAAAAGTGTTTCTATAAGCACGTATTAATAGAAACTAGATTTTCATGCCATATCAGCAAATCGATTTATGAAAATTTCCCCTTCGTTTATATTGCTGTATCCAATATCAGGATGTCATAATATATATATATACAAATAGGAAAACCAAGCAGATAAACGAAAAGAGCTCTTTGAGAAATGTGATTCAAAGGTTGTCATTTTTACCGTTTTGACAAGTTTTTGATTAGAAGAAATTAACACATACAAGGTTTTTCAATTATATTATTTATATACAATGAAAACATTAATGTGTATATAATAAGAGATATAGAGTTTCACTTATACATTCCAGAAACAAACTCTAAGAACTTAATCACGCCTGCAATTGTGTAAAAATTCAAAATAATAGATATTATCTTTTTTCTAGAACATTTGATACTTTGAAAGGTTTGGATGATTGAAAACATTTTCCGCATAATCCACTTGAACCAACATATTTCCAGGTTTCTTATTAAAGTAGAAGAATTAGAAACAGAAAAAAAACAGAAGTAACTAAGTGAAGGTAATACTGAGCTCTAGTATTCAAGAATATTCCAGTGCCATAACTAGAGGAGGGCCCATCCTGCTCCCCTCGTTCACTTTACTATGGAGTAAACATATGTACTTGAGCATTCAATAATTCTATTATTGTTATTAAAAGAAAAAAAAAGCGCAAAAAACTCAGCCAAAATGATATTAGTGTCTCCTCTGAAGTAATAATATTCGGTTATTTTACGTTTCAAATGATTCAGACCATTTGATTATTTAGTACCATATTTCTATTTTAAATACAGCTAGCATGGAAGACACAGAGACTTAGTTAATATAGTTGGGATAGCATGTTATATGTTTAAATTTGTTAATATCGAAAGTGCAATGAAATTATGCTCAATAGTCATATGGCGTCTTAAATTGATGTTTTGGGTTATTTAAATAAAAACCTAGGATAAAAAGATGGTCTCTCTAACTCTTTCTCCAATTGAATAAAATTATCGCGCTAATGAGAGATATTCTTATTTTATAATTTAAACATATTGAGTGTATACCTCATTGATGGACTAATCAGCAAGAAATTTAGAATTATAATTAACATGCATTTATCTCTTTATTCCATGAAAATTTATATTGACACGAATTTTATAGATGTGGAAAGTGGCTCAGAGGTCCTTAATTTGAAAAATGGAAGTATCTAGATGTATGTGAAAGATTATTTTCACAGAGAATAATAGCTCGTGACTTAGAAATTGGATGAGATAAAAAAGAGCAAAATAATAATTTGAAACTAACATATAATTATAAAATAATATCTAAAGTTTGAGCTCTAGTAATGGAATTACATTCAAGATATAAAAGCTTTTTTTGATTACAACAAAAGTCTTGTAAAAATTCAGTATAAATATAATTCTAAAAACAAAGTACTTGATGACAATCTATCTTTAACTAAGCGAGATAAAGATTTTTTAAGTTCTGATGAAACTATCAAACTCAAAATTTATGCAAACTTGCCTTTAACTTGTTTAATTTCATATTAGGTACAAGAACTCCGTAAAATATTAATATGATTTTTGAACTATAGGAGTTATATTTTCAGAAACAATGCTTAAGATAAGATATAATGTTTCTATAATAGTCATTGTATGCATTCTCGTGACACATACAGCAGTTACTACATTTTTCATCTCTTATCTATCAATAACGCAGTTTACAAAGAAAATATAACTTCTAGGGAAAAAATTTATAATGGTTTAGTCAATATAATATGCTTACAATTTCAAGACATCATTAGGAGGTCTCTATTTTCAATCGCATATGGCTCCAAGGACACATATTCCTTGTTCTGATCGGTTGAATCAATGTCAATAGAACCAATTAAAATTTAATTGTAACTTTTAGCATTTTCCAATTATAGAAGTTTTGATTAAATGCTTAAAATTGAATCAGAGAAGAAGCTCCATTTCATGACTTCTGAATACTACTCATGCATCTCTTGAGCATCTTTCGAACATTGTAAAAAATGTTACAGAGTAAAGTGGATGCTAGAAACCGTTTTCTCCTAAGAACCTCTCAGCTCAAAGAGAGTTGACGTTTCTACCGTACCTCGACAGATTGTCTACTCTAGAAACATTTTTGTTGCAGAGGAAGTAAAAATAAGTGTGGTTTTCAGATTAGGTTTGTGTTTGGTGCTAAGAATGAATACTATATCACATAAGAGTTTCGCGATGAACACCATCATCCATTAGCTCCTGGCATACAAAATAAGATTGTTTGAATCATGTATCAATTTCAACTTTCTGAGGATGAAAGGAGTACATTGATGTAGGTTGCACAGGTAACTCTTTGCTTACCCATGGTAACAAAGATCACGTCAAAGAAGTTTGTGAATAGAGGCTACAGTTCTACCTGGCTTCTCAGGATGTTGAACAAAGGGAGAGAGAAGTTTAACTCAAAAGGAGTGAATGGTTAACCGAATAGAGTTTGGACATAATTAAAAAACCTAAGATAGAGTTAATGAACTTATTCTGAAGACTGGAGTTGAAGTTTCTCACTTATTTGCTTCCAACATTCAAACCAAGTTACGTAAAGATTACTCCTTGAAGCGCAGTAATTTGGTTCAAGTGGATTCAACAAATAAAGTGACGAAACAAGTCGTGATATGTATGATGTCCATTTATATTAACTGTTCGGGGGGAAGTCTGTCTATATAGGAATAAGATTCAGAACTACTAAAGCTTTAAAGTACACCCTACCTGCACTAGAACTGCTTGGTCTAAATGAACAGGATGTCGGTTTGATGAGGGATACCGTGGAGGTGTTTATAATTGCCTCGAAATTTTTTAAATGAAATATATTAGGTACTAGAAACAGCTACAAGAGTTAATACATTTTTTGATGGGTCTTTAGCATGTATAGCAGAAATTAATTTTCAGATTACAGTGACATTTTACTGAAAATCATTAGCTAAGCTGAAGATTTACTTGAGGATTTAGAAGATATAACACCAAAATGTAGTTGAAAGAGGAAGGTTATAGACTTTATAGTAACAACGCAAAATAAGAGCTTTAAGTAGTAGGAAACTAATACACAACATTCTTTCATCGGAGATCTGATTTTGCCATGAAGAGCAGGATGATAACATTGTTTTGTGTAAGGAAACGGTGAGCATTATATCCTTTTGCTAGGCCAAATGCTAACGACACAGCAAACTACACCTCTTTCTCAATCGACAGGGGCAGCAGTAAGAGTACATCTAAGATTTGAAGAAGCAGATACTTTCAAGAAAGCTCAGGCTGCATGTGTGGAGTCGGTTTTAATAGTGCGACTTGAACAGGGGACAAAGTTTAAAGAAAACTCTGCATTATCTATGAGACAATGAATATGTAGCGCACCATGCAAATACCCTTGACAAAATTACTGCGTGGATCTCAATGGATAAGCACCAACCTATATCTCTAGCTTCTTTTCTTACTGGAAGGTAAAGTGCAAGTAAATGGTCATCATCTTCACGTTCTTCGAGAACAGGCTCTTACTGTGAGAATCCGGTATTCCTGAGAGATGGTTAGTAAGAAGCTCTTCTCTATGCAGAGCAGCTTACGAAAATCCAGGCATTTTTTCACTGCAAAAATAGAAGAAAAAGAAATATCTACATATCTCTCTGTTCCCAATTTGGTATCTGGAGATTTTTCAAGCCATCGCTATAAAAACCTGATGAAGTTGGGCAGAAAATCTTCTCATCTTTTTCCAGGAAGTGAGGAAAATTTCAAGCTGACAATGGCAACATATCTCAGCTCATAAAAGAGAAGGGATGACCAAAGCTGAATTTCTCCCTCCTGTCGTATCCATAACTAGCGCAAGAATACAGAAACTACCAGAACCTTTGCCTTTGAGCAAATGAGTTTAAGAAATGAAAAAAAAAAGAAAGAGATGTAGCACATGCCATTCAAATTGCACAGGGGGATATGATCATTACGCACGGCTTCGGCGCTGTGTTTTTTATTTTACCAAGTCCTGAAGGTTTAGAGCAAGGCATTTATTATCCGTAACACCCCTTCTTCCTTAGAACTCCTCTGCCCCGGCCAGGATCCTGCCGAGGTTGTTCTCAAATCATTCTTTGGACACTTGAACTCTCTGGAACATATATTGATCCCGTCGTACCTTTCCTATCTGGAATCTCTCTATTTCCATTGGATGAACTGCCGAATTTTTTTTCTTGAAACTTTCTCATTGATCTTTAATTTCTAGTTTCATTCAGAGTTTCCTATATTTTCATGCATCCTAAACGGTGTTCAAATAGGTTCTACCCTTGTATCGTTTTTCTTTCGACCCTTGAAGGTTTAGAATTATCTTAATTTTTTCCACTTTGTCATCTATATTATACGGTTTTTGTTTTTGCATTATCATTTCTGGAAGTTTAAATATCAAGTGCTGGTAATCTTGATTTCATATTATGGGGAATTAGGACGCTATTCTGGAATCACCTATAGTTCAAAATAGATTTGCATTATTCTTGTAGATTTGTATTATTTAATGAATATGTTCAAAAAACTTTTTCAAAATGAAAACAAAGTGAATTTCTCGGGTTTGAAAAATATACGGGAAACAAAATTTACAGAAGAATTACCGGTAAAAAACGGGAAACGGTTTTATATCGGTTTTCTTCCCGCTTGATACCGTTTCAACGGATAAGAAACTTTAGCAAGTATATATATATATTCTTAAATTATTACGTATATAATAGAATGAATTATATTAGACACACTTTCAGGCTCTCGGAAAGGTATTGAATATAAAACGAGAACTTTCAAGAATATTTGATCTTCTTGTTTTTCTTGGATTATATTCCTAAAATTTTAGGTGTGTAGTTATCATTCAAGATTTCAAGAATTTCAAGACTAGCGTTTTGCTTTACGAATATTGGTTATTGATCATATGTAAAACTCAAGTAGAACAAGTAAAAAAAATCAGTGTAGAAGTAAAACCGAACAAAAAAACTTAATATAATATGTTTAAAACTCTTCAAAGAAGGATTTTTATAACATAGTGTTCCAAAATTCGATGTTTGAATATTTCAAGGATAACTTACTGAAGAACGAAAAACTAAATAAGAAGTGAAAAGGAACAAAGCATTTACAATTAAGGATATAAAAAAACACTAGTCGAAAATTTGGAAAGAACTAATTTTGTATTAATTTATATTCAGAAGAAGTATGAAAATTATTGTTAAATGGCAAGGAGGGAAAACAATCAGGTTGGATGTAATACCATCAGATACCATTGATAATGTCAAAGCTAAGATCCAAGATAAAGAAGGCATTCCTCCAGATGAACAAAGATTGATCTTTTCAGGAAAAGAGTTGAAGGATGGTAAAACCCTTTCGGCTTACAATATCCAGCAGGAATCTATTCTTCATTTAGTGCTTAAGTTGAGAGGAGGTTACTAGATTATAGAGTTTATCATCTGACTAGCAATTGATTTTATTTGTAGGAAGGTTTTTCTTTTCATTTAAAATTAATGTTTATAAATTATAAAAAACAATATTTCTTAAAAACTTCAATAAAATTCAAGTTGCCTTTCAAACAAAGTAATCTTAGAAAGAAAGGAAAGGTTGGAGTATTTATTAAACCTAGACTGATTATCTACCGAGTAAGATTAAAATACAGAACAGGAACCAAACACAAGGATGATTTATTGAAAAAAAAATCATATGTAGAGAAAGATTGTTTTTGTTATTAGGATTATAGTGTAGTTGGAAGAATTCGACATTCTATCAGAGTTGATTATCAGATTATGTATTTTATGAAAAGTTTTAAAATACCGGAATTTGAAGAAAAAAGGACAGTTTTTGTTTGATCAAAAAATCGATTTAGTTTCCATACTCAGTAAAATCAAGCAAGAAAAGAAAACTAAAAAGAAAAAAGAAAAAAAGAAATTATTGTGATTACAACTAAGAAGAGAAACAATGTTATAAGAAAACTCTAAAACATCAAATTATTGCATTTCCTTGAAATATCTATACTTTGGACCAACTAGCATTCTAACTTTAAAATCTTTTTTCACCCTCCAACTTTTCAAACCCGAAACTTTTGCTGCTTCTCCATCAACTTGAAAATATAAATCTCTTTCTATCCCTTTCTGAAATTCTACTTTGTAATCATCACATTGAGGAAAACGCTGATAATTTTTACTATTCCACCAAGATCGTTCACTCCATCCGTTCGTTACATGATGCTTTCCAATCTCACCTTGATTTCTCAAACTAATCATTTCAACTTTACCGTCATCAACTTTTTGTGATCCATATTTTTTTGCCCAGAAATCATGTCCATCACTATAGCTCCAAATATTTAAAAATGTAAGTGAACGATGAAATCCAGTTTTTTTTCCTTTTAAAGTAAAACCATCTACTTTTTCTTTTGTTTTGTTGGAAATTTCAGTTTTAAATACATTGTTTCCATTTAAATTTCCAGAAAGACTTTTCATTATTGTCTTTAATTTAGGCATTTTTAAGTATCCAGGTAATAAGGTTGCTTTTACACCTATTTTAACATACACAAGTTTATTTCCAAGTGCAGATTTAGCTCTATTTTGCTCAAACAAATATGTAATTTCTGCCATAGTTCCTAAAGAACAATAATTCAACATCTGAAACTTTTGATCTTTTGTTTTATTTTCGTTACTATCATCTTCACTTGTAAAGGTAACTGACCAGACATCAAATTCGGTACTCTTAAACTCTAAATATTTTTCAATGACTTTCCAGAAAGGTGATATCTGCTTGATCGTATTCTTTTTTCCTTCTTTTAGTTTTCCCTTGAATAACTTTGGTGTTACATTTCTCGAACCTAATATTCGGCTCAAATCATTTCCTGTTCCAAATGGGATAATTCCAATTGGTACATCTATAGGTTGACCCTCTTCGTCTTTCAGCAAAGAAACAACCCATCCAACAGATCCATCCCCTCCACAAACCACAACTATGCATTTTTCTTTGGATTTTACTGAGTTTAATACTTGTGTAACTTGTTCTTTTCGTTCGTCTTCCTTAAAAAGATTACAAAATCGTAATTCTGCAGTTTTCCCACTTGAAAAAGTTTGCGAAGGGTGGGATTCATACAGCGTTGGGATAAGAAGAAGTGACTTTCCTGCGTTTCCACCTGATTTAGGATTCACAAATAAATATATTTTTGTTTCTTTTGATTCTTCTCCTTCTTTTCCCATGTTATACAACTACAAATTATCACTCGTGCGGTCTGGTTTTTCTTTGTTTTCCTCGTTCTTCTTCTGCGTATATTTAACGGCTAGATCTTATGTCCGACCAATATTTCAACGGATAGTGTCTCATTTCCCAAAAAAAAGGTGGTATTTTTTTGTCTTGTTGAAACAAATAGGAATAAAACAAAACAAACCTTGGAATATAATATGCATTGTAAAATAAGGTAGCCGAAACTTCAGGAAATTTTATTTGTTCATACTAAGTTTAGGGCTAAAAGTAAGCAGGAAAAGCAATGTTCTTATAAAATAATAATTCAGATGAATTAGAGTTTATACTCCTATTTTAAATGGTTGTGTAATTTTTTAGTAACAGCAGCATATGGTGTACAGGTTGTTAGATCCATCTATATTATCTTAATGCAAATGTTTAAAGTTCATTAAGAGAATTGATAACCAAATAACTTTATAATTTTTAAATTTGGGAAGAGCAGGGAGCTAAGAGTTCTTCATATGTTAAAGTCTATGAGGCGTCTGATATAAGTCTAAGGAGACAGGTAACAAGAAGGTTTCTTAAAAGAGTTAACGCTTAAGAGGGAAATAACCCATGAAAGAAACTTAGCAGCTATGATAAACTAGGGAATACTTAAGCAGTTTACCTGATCCTATATTTCTTGAAATAGAGAAACAGCCTACTAACTAAAAGGAGACAAACTCTTGTTCGAGAAGAGGCTCTTATCTAAAGAATACTTTGACAATGTCGTTAATACTTTTTTAAAAAGAATTAAACATGACAAAGCTGAAGAAAAAGTATATCAATTGGTTTGAACAGTAATCTTAGCTAAACTAGTGTAGACAGAGAGTATCCTACAATGTGTTGGATAGTTGGTTTAAGTTGAGTGGTAGTTGGATGTAAATATCGTGTTGAACTAAAGAGGTACATCTCTTGTTGAACTAAAGAGGTAGGTATTTTGTTGAACTAAAGAAGTAGATAATGGTTAGTACAAAAGAGGAAGGTAGTAGTTTTAACTATGTATTGAGCAGACTTTATCTAATGAAAAATAAAATAAAAACTTACATTTAACACAATGGAAAATTGGTACTAACTGTAAGGGGAACATTCTGGGTGGAGGTTGATGTGTTCTTCTTGGCAATTTCAAATGTGTAGCCTCTGTAGTTTTCTGAAAAAGAATCTTTGTAGTGCTAGGCCTCATCACTACTATGAAAATTGTAACTCTTGCTCAAAAATTTGCAAAACAGGTGCTTTGCTTAGGAAGTAGGGATTAGACCTGGTAGTACCTAAGAATAATTATTTGGTAGCCATTTTAATTCTGATTATCAACAAGAAAACTGGGATTTTGATTCTTATCAAATGGTTCCGCCCCTCTTCTGATAACGAACTGATTGTTCTCACAAAATTTGGCCACATGGTCATGTGGAAAATGGATAAATAGCTATAATTTAATCATTGCCACGCAGGGAAACCTTCAAAACCCTTTTATGTGGCCCAATCATGCAATAAAATTTTATTAACAATAAAAAATAAAGAAGGATTGCTTTATTAGGTATAGAACTTTCAATTTTCTTAATTTATAAGAAGACTCAATACAGTTTTCAATTAATTACTGAAAACAGTTGTCAACTACAATGCCTACTTACCAAAAAGAGTTCAGCGTAAGTTTTAGCCAACTTCTATTCAAAAAAAACACAAAAAATTATTAATGTTGCTTCATTTGTTTAGTACTGCATTTGGGAGCAATACATTCAAGTTTAACTACAGAGAAAAACTTCTTGAGGTAAACAAAGCACCCACTTTGAGTCCTAAGATCTTTCCAAGGGAATTACAAGTTAAATTCTCTCAGAAAGCATTATATTTTATGGTTGTTTTCGGTTGAATTTCAATATACTTAATTTATAATGATAAGCAAAAAGGTGTAGTATTCTAAAGGGAGGAGGTAGGATGATATCTTCTTTCCACAGGTCAATATGAGCAAGTAATATGATTATTTTCATTTCTTATCTCTTAGCATGCCTTTATTAGATTCTAATCAGAGTTAGCAAAAAAAATTTAAGTATTTGAAATTAAACTATAACGGGAGCATCTTAAGAAATACAGTTAGCACTTATTGCATTCTAGGGTTGCAATTTGTCATGTATGGTTAAATCATTACTTTTTTGCTATACTTGTTTAGGTTTCTACCATAATTTAACTCCTTCAAAAATAGAAATAAAACAAAAACATAAATTTTAGACTGTAACAGAGGTTCTTATATATATTATAACCTTTACAATACGTCTCTCAGTTTTCCCGTTTGTTTTTTATTTCTGTTTCTTCTTTCATCTAGTAGCCAAAAATCTCTCTACTGTTCAAAGAAAAATTAAAATATCATAATATAAAACAACTTCAATAAAAGGAAAAATTAAATGGTTTTTTCATAGATAACTGAGTAGTTTATAGGAATTTAACACTATCCCATATTCAATAAAACTTTCTTTTTTTTTGTCGAGAATTTTCTATGTTAGCACGAGATGACATTACCAGGGAAATTAATTTACAAATTAAATGGCAAGAGACAAAGATTTCTCGAAATCACAAGAAGATAAACCTCGGAAAAGGCGTAGATGGGACAAAGCACCTGATAAGAAATCCACATCTCGATGGGATGCGAAGCTAACTGCTACACCTACCTTAGTTTCAAGTAATCAAGATGAAGAAAACAAGCCCAAACTAGACGACAAGCTCTCTGACAAAGCTTTAGATGAAATGTTACCAAAAGAAGGCTACAAGATACTAAAACCACCAGCAGATTATAATCCAGCTATAACAACTGCAAAATTATCTAATCTATCTAAATTAGCAGGTGGTATAGCACTTAATGATGAAGAAGTACCCGATGTAAAACCTGGAGAAGAATACTTATTTCAAAAACTTGCTGTTCCTGATTCAAATTTAAATCACGTTGAAGCAAGAGAAAAAGAAATTTTGAAGCATTTGTTACGAATCAAGGATGGAGATCCAGCTCAAAGAAAACAGTCACTTAAATTACTTGTTACAGATGCCAGGTATTTAGGTCCTGGTCCTTTGTTCAACCAAATCCTTCCTTTACTTATGTCTCCTCAACTTTCAGAACAAGAACGGCATCTCTTCATCAAATTAACAGATCGACTGCTTTACAAATTGGACGAATTAGTTCGTCCATATGTTCCCAAGCTCTTAGTGGTAGTTGAACCAATGCTAATTGACGATGATTACTACGCACGAGTTGAAGGCAGAGAAGTTATTGCGCATTTAGCTCGTGCAGCTGGATTAGCTTCAATGATTGCTGCAATGCGTGCTGACATTGATTCTCCAGACACGTACGTAAGGAACACGACGGCTAGGGCATTGGCCGTTGTCGCCCAAGCTGTTGGAATTGGAAGTGTAATTCCATTTTTAAAAGCTGTTTGTAATAGTAAGAAGTCATGGAGAGCTCGACACACTGGAACTAAAGTTGTACAGCAGATGGGGATTTTAATGGGGATTGGAATTCTACCCTGGTTAAAAAGTGTTGTTGAAGTGATTCGTAAGGGATTGACTGATGAAGAACAGCAAGTAAGGATGGTTACTGCTCTTACATTATCTACATTGGCAGAGAGTGTTCATCCGTATGGGATTGAGAGCTTTGATAACTGCTTGGAGGATTTATGGACTGGTGTGCGATTACATCGAGGAAAAGCATTGGCTGGGTTTTTAAAAGCTGTTGGGTCGATTACACCTCTGATGGACTCTGAGTACGCTGGATACTTTGCAAAGGAAGTTTGGAGCGTTGTTCGAAGGGAAATGGATGCTGGAGACATTGAGATGAGAAAAGTTGTTTTGGGTGTTATTGAAAAAACTGTTGCTATTGATGGAGTTGATGTAAAATTTGTAAGAGAAGAAGTTGTAGAAAGAGTAGTTGAGAAGTTTTGGGTTAGAAGGATGGCGCTTGATAGAAGAAATTATAGGGCACTAATTAGCACAACAGTTGAGATTGCTAAGAAAATTGGTGCAAAAGAAATTATTGAGCGCTTAGCTTCTGATCTAAAGGATGAAAGTGAATTATTTCGTCGTATGGTTGCTGAATGTATTGACGAAGTGATTCAATGTTTAGGTATTTCAGAGTTAAGTGAAAGTTTGGAGGCGCAAATTGTAGATGGAGTTTTGTTTGCGTATAGTGAACAAAGTGCAACTAGTTTTCAAGCTGATTTAGAATCTGCTCATGGTGCAGATGAAGCTCAGATGATAATGCTCAATGCTTTTGGAACTATTTTGCATTCTCTTGGATCAAGAGCTGCACCATATTTGCCTAAAATTGTTCAAGTAATAACTACTAGATTACATAATAAGAGTGTTACTACTAGAATGCAAGCTGCAGACTTAGTTTCAAGGATTGCCGTGGTTTTGAATAAATGTGGAGAAACCAAATTAATGAATCATTTAGCTGTATTGTTATATGAATACTTAGGTGAAGAATATCCTGAAGTTCTTGGTTCTATTCTTAGTGGATTGAAATCAATAGTAAATGTCATTGGAATGGATAATATGACTCCACCTATTCAAGATCTTCTTCCTAGATTGGTTCCAATACTAAAGAATAGGCATGAAAAAGTACAAGAAAATTGTGTGGATTTAGTTGGAAGAATTGCCGATCGAGGTGCTCAATTTGTGTCTCCGAAAGAATGGATGAGAGTTTGTCAAGAACTTTTGGAACTATTGAAAGCTCATAAGAAGGCAATTCGAAGAGCAGCTGTGAATACATTTGGATACGTTGCGAAAGCAATTGGTCCTCAAGATGTTCTTCATGTGCTATTGACAAACTTAAAAGTAGAAGAACGTCAACTTAGAGTGTGCACAACAGTTGCTTTAGCTATTGTAGCCGAAACTTGTTCTCCTTTTACAGTTTTACCTTCATTAATGAACGAATACAGATTTCCTGATGCCAATGTTCAAAATGGGGTATTAAAAGCTATGGCATTTCTTTTTGAATACATTGGGGAAATGTCACGCGACTATATTTACGCAGTAGTTACACTATTAACAGATGCTTTAACAGATCGAGATCGTGTACATCGACAAACAGCATGCACTTGCATTAAGCACTTAGCACTTGGAGTATTGGGATGTGGTTATGAAGATATATTTGAACATTTAATAAATTATGTATGGCCTAATGTTTTGGAAACAAGTCCGCATGTATTAGGAGCTGTGATGGATGCGATTGAGGGCTTAAGACTAGTGTTGGGATCTCCTCGAGTTTTTTTGTACACTGTTCAAGGATTGTATCATCCAGCTAGAAGAGTAAGAGAAATGTATTGGAAAATATATAATAATCTTTATGTTTATGGACCTGAAAAACTTGTTCCTTGTTATCCTAGAATAACAGGAGAAGATATTGGTGAAGAAAAAATAGGTATGGATTATGTAAGACCAGAACTGGAAATCTTTATTTAAGTGGTTTTCAATCTGCTTTTTTTAGTAGGTGTTAATGAAAAAAAACTAATATTCAAGTTTTAAGCTTTAGGAGATAATTCTTTATGAAGATGCGGTTACATCTAGGGCATTTCTTGTTCATTATATGTTTCAAAGTATTTTTTGATGTTATCCTTATATTTTTTTGGTGGACCAAAGACGTATTCTTCATGAAGGAATACAAAGAGAATAAAGACACTAAATGGGTAAACTGAATAAATAAGAAACACATACAGTTCAGCATTGTCACTAATGTAACTCATGTAGCTTGTTACGAATAAAAGCATTATAACAACAAAAGAACTTATAATCCTTGCCCAGGATAATGGCGCGTTATCCTTAAACGTTCTCTCCCAATGAACGAGAGACTGATTTGGATCTGAACCAAATTGTTTGACAAAGAATCTTTCTACACCGCCTTTGTTCTCCTTTAATTTTCCTCTTACATAAACTCTCGTATTAATCGTAAGAACCAAATTTAAAAAGTCTACCTCTGTTACTTCATATTGTTCTTCTGTATGCGTTGGGTTAGAGTGTTCTAGTCTATAACATACTCCGGGCTTTCCATTTTCACCTTTGTATTTCTTGGTTTTTGCTGATTTAACTGTGAAGTTCTTAGACTCGAATGGTCGATTCACTTTCATAAACGAATCAGTGTCAATTAAAGCTTTCCAAACTTTCTCTTTGCTTTGCCTAACACGAACTTTTTTATACTTTGAAAAATCAGTAACACACATTTTATTTGCAAAAACACCTGTTTTGTCTTTATGTAATGAACTTGAAGAACTGTATTTAGTGTTCCAATATATATATCTCATTTTAACGAGAGTATTGACTCTCGTTGTATTGGTTTCTAAAAATTCTCAATTGAATACTCGATACCATTTTTCCCGATATCTGTTTTTGCTTATATCGTGCATAATTCACTGAGATCACGATAATTTAATGTTATCTCGTTTTCCCCAATACTTGATTTGATCAAGTTTCAATATTATATTGTCTCGAACTATATCGATTAATAACGAATTGCGCCCGGTTAAGATTTGAATCGAATGATTCTAACAGTAATAAATTATCTTAGATATATAAATTAAGTTAAGTTAAGGTGAGAGTAAGGTACTACATCTGCAAATCCGCCTACGCATTTATTTTCGGGTCCGATCCCGGACCACAGCTCACTAGGGAAGCTTCCCGTCTCGTGTTCCTACTGTCACTTAACTAAACTATTTTTCGGGATCTCGAGACACTCTTGGTATGATCTCGATAGTTTTCCCGTTGTACTCATTTATCGCATTTGATCTCCCAAAATAATGATTTCCCAAAATATTGATTTTCCAAAATAGTGATTTCCCAAAATTTGTGAAAAATCCAAATCGAAATTAGGAAATCATGCAAGAAAATCATGAAAGAAATTGAGACATTGTCAGACGTCATATCCAGCGCTAAGCGTGTTATTTGATTAATTAATAATTTATCAACAAGAGATTTCGCAATATGTTTTTTATTGATTGATTCTGATAATTTCCAAATTATTTTGATTGATTATTGATCATCATTGTTAATCAATAACAATTTGGGCCACATGGCCAATATCAATTAATTTGTTGATACGTTTGGTTATTGATAAGTGTTGATAATTTAGTTATTCCGTCACTTTTTAATGAAATTCCATAATAATTCAGTTAAATTCAGAGAGCTCTCCTACAAGGGCAGGCTAGTTATTAAACACTCCTAAGCAAGAACAAAAAGTTAAGAAACTTATTTAACATCATTGGAAAGCTCTCTGTGTACACACCATACTTCTTTAACATTCAATTGATTTTGAAAGTGTTGTTATGTTCCTTTTGTCGGTAAGTGAGAACCCTGTTTATAAATAATTAATTTCTAACGAAGTAGTTTAGGGTTTCGAAACGATATTAGCTTTCTCTTTGTACTTTTATCTTTTGCTTTTTTTGTGTTTGTTTTTATAATACCTTCCTTCTTTAGCCTCCTTTAAATACCATCCCTAAACGACCTTCCTTCTTAAGACATCATAAAAACCAGAACACTACCCTCAAGAAACCATCCTCAAATAACTTTTCACTCGAAAGAACAACATAATATGCAACTACCTATAAATACCATAACAAGTGTTAACAACAATATACAGTGGTGCTTTAGTGACAGCGAAACAGATTATGACTGCAGACAGTGAAATCCCTCTGATTTGGCTTCTAATTCGTTTCGTTGAAAGCTAGGTACATGTTTCCAGAGCCCTTTTAAATATCACCCTAGCTGAAGGAGATGGGAAAAAAATTGTAATAGTTAATTTCAGATACATCACCAAATACCACCAAAATATGATTTATTGATTTCATTTCGACCAGAGAACAATGAAGAAAAGGTTAAACAACCTCTGTAGCTGTTGAGGTCATTTCTTATACTAAAATTAAGCCTAACATTAAACATTGGTGCCTTATTATTTTTGCTATTACGGGGTGGTGAAAACTTTATCCACGAATTTTTCAAAAATGCAGTATAATGGCCATATAATTAACAATACCTTTTCAGCTCTTCTACATAGCTCAACATCTATTTCAAACTAAACTTAACAGTTAATAATAACATAAATATTTGTAGGCTAAAATCAAAAGAAAATGTAAAAAACCATGATTACTAAAAATGACCCATGTAGTATTTGCTAGTTTTTGTCACGAAATCTTCTTCAAATCATTGAGTACGTCTAGTTCTCAATTGATCGACTTTTTCTTATTATACTACTTTTTCAACTTGGTTTCTTGAACTTAGTTCTTTTTTTCTAACTATTACTTAAGTCTTAAAAAACTTATGGAAAACTGTATTCAGCAAAACACAGTTCTCGTTCTATCATATTCATAACCATAGTTCACCGCACCACGTCATCAACATATGCTCTTCCAATACACTCTGATATGATATTACCGCCAATATTTTGTTATATCATACTTATCATTCTTACCTGTTCATACAGTTGCTCAAAACTTAAGTAAATATTTCCAAAAGCCCCTTACCACCTACAAGAGCTCCGCTTGGCTTCCAACAAAAGTTCAAACATACCTCACCTGTTCAATTCACATCTAAAAATGCATATCCCATACTTGAGGTCAGAACATCAGCTGTACCTTCTATATTTACAAACCAAAACTAATATATTTCCAGAGAACATAATATTATCACCCACAATGTATTTCACATTAAAACATCTTTTCAACCATGTGTTTTTCAACGTATTTAATATGGATGAGTACTTTAAGCCCTAGAGAACGCTACTTTTGAGGGTCCTTTTCACTAAGTTTACAGATCTGTAAAAACCTACATCCAAACCTAACATCACGAACAACAACTCTATGGAGGTCCTGATTGTTTTCAAACTCTAGAAACTTATCATAGTTCTTTTATCATTCTATTTCATAAGATTTTCTCAGGTTAACTATAACTGAGTTTAAATTCACTCAGAAAAGTTAAATGTTAAAAATTTACACATCTAAAAATTTGATATCACTCAGCTTTGTTATAATCCTATCAAATTTTGTACTAAATAACCAATAAGTATAAGGAAAGAACCTTTAAATTATATTTTTGTTTTGTGGAAGTTTTTAATATATTGTTAAGAAAAGATGATATCGGATTAATTTGCAGTTTTTGTCAACGCCAATTCATGAAATGCCTCACGAAATACTCGTCCACAGCCTAAAGAGACCTTAACATTTAAAAACTGATAAATTTAGGCAAATCAATTAACATGATTAGAATATAAAGTATTTTAGGTAGAGTTTCAAGCAATGTATCCTATTTGCGAGATTATGTAAAGCTTAGAAAAAGCTACTGCATAATGTCAAATTTTCCTGAATGAGCAATAAAAAACAGTAAAACACTCTAAAAAATAATAGCCACTTTTTATTAATTATACTTTAGGTTTTTCTCAACCTTATTTCCACCAAATTTGTAGAATTTTGCTATTAACTCCAGCGATAATTACTTGGATAAATTAAATTTCGTGTTAAAATCAATTGCAAAATAGTCAAAACTGAACTCCAGATTGGCTAAATATAATAAAACTGTCCATTTGAATTATTTGGTACTAGTTCCAAGTAATTTGAACTTAATACAGATATGTTTTTGGGGGGTTAATGCTTCTAATGATGTAAACCTCAGTCATACTAATTTAAGTTCCTAGTTCTGAATAATAGTTTTCTCTTACCTTTTAAACATAAAAAATTATAAAAAACCTGAAATAATTTAAAATATATATTACTGCAAATATTCAGAGTAAATATGTTTTGGTTTTATGAAAAACTCGTTTAGAGGCGTTTCTATGGTATACTTAAATTGGAAAGCTGATATTCATATTTGCACAAGTTAAATAAGTTAAACAAGATTAATCAAACATTACTAGTATCATGTCAATGAAAATACAATTTTCTTCTAAATGGTAATAATCAAGGTTTTGTAACCCTTAGCAGATTTTATTATTATATTCTATTATAATATAGCTAAATTCATTTGAATCTTTTACGTAAGAGTTAATTATGTTAGACTTTGATTTAGAGAAATTAATTCAAATCATTTTAAACATAGAATTTATTTTCAGCTATGGTATTTGTGCTGTTTAACCCAAAGTTAAAATTTCTTGGAACTTTCCTGTTTTTGGTATCACTATATTATTATTATCTACTGGTATTGGTACAGATAACTACTCACAAATAGGCTGTGAACAGAATTGGCGTTAGTAATAGTTACTTCTATGGTTGTTTTACCTATAGAATTTTGGGTCCAACAAAATAGGATGAATTTGGATTAAACTTATGAAATGAAAATATATACGAGAAATAAACAAGAAAAAAAATATCTCCTGAGGGAGAAAGGTTAGTTGGAAATGGGAGTGTGTTCTAAGCTGGGTAGTAGTACTATTAATTAGATAATATCAGAACCAAGCAATGAACTTTTTGAATTCACTTTGTAGGAAGCCGCATAAGAAAAAAAAATGAAAATACGTCAGAAGAGAGGTTGAAAAATATTTAAGGAAACATTTTTTACGATGAAAATTGCGATAATCTGTCCAAGTGCTACAGGTAATAATGTCCCGACAACACAATAATATACGTGATAACATTTTACACCGCGCCACGTCATCTTTTAGTAGCTTTCACTGTTCCTGTAATATACTTTTGAGAACCGTTAACAAGTTAAAAATCTGAAATAACACTCTCTTGTAAGAAGGACAATAAACATACTTTCAAGGTTTAGCTTTTAGAATGCGAGAAGTTATATTGGTTCAAACTAGCAACAAATCTTCTGAAAGTTTATTAATTCACGTTGTTCAATATCCTTGGTGAAATAATTAAATTACTGCTAAGAATCTTTGTGAAGAAGATGGATCTGGGATATCGACATTATGTTTCGTAAGTTTAAAACATGAATAAGTTGGTTAAAGTTTCGCAAAATGCGTTATTCTTGTTAAAGATGAAGTTTATCTAAATTAAGACTTTTTATTAAATGATAAATAATAAATTTTAAACTAGATCATTCTTATAAACAATTCTATCACATTGATGCTTACTCTAAGCTTAACACTTCGGTATGTTCTTCATTTCAAATTCTTCTGTACATGTAAGGTTTCAACTAACTAAAATTTAAGTAAAGCACGATAAAACACTTTCGTTTTTTTAAGTCTACAAGTTTTTTCTTGTTTTTGGCTTTTCTAGGTGTGTATTTTACAAGAATGTCTGTTTTGTTCTTGACATTGCATTATTAAGAAAAATTCTAGAATTCGAATTATCCGCGTTACAAATATTCTATAAAATTTCCCCGATTTTCCACAGAACCCTTAAAGTGTCTTGTTCCTTTTTCTTTCGCAAGATTTCTTGCAAAGAAAACCATTTCTTAATTCTCAATTCCCATCACTGCTAACCGAGATCAATCCTTATGGTAATACACCACTGTGCTTAATGCCTAAAACAATGAAAAACGACTATAAAGAAAAACAAGAAAGAATATTACAAGTATAACCAGATAAAAATAGAAGCAATAGAGACAAAAAGGAGAGAATTGAGTTAATTGAGTCGCTTAGTTTAAAGCTAAAAATTATAGAAATCAATTTGTTAAGTAGTTGTTTCCCAAGACATAATCCTTTGTGAAGGACTAAAAAAAGTAAACTACAACTTAAGGATTTACAAATAGTGATCAAGAATTTTTTTCACCTTGATAGTGCTGGAAAACTGATATTACCAACTTAGAATAGAATAACTAGTAGAATTATTCTAAAACACTTAAAAAAAACGATTAACCCTTAAAACCAGTCCAAATATTGTTCATCTGATTAAATATTTGTCATACTCTTTGGAAACGACATTTCTTTCGCCTTTGAAACAAGAAAAATTTAGTAATGGTTTCTTTCGAAATACTGTCTTTTAGGTAATAATTTATTCTACTTCTTGTTCACAGACATTGTTTTCTTCAACCAGTTGCTGTATGAAACATGCAAGAAAACTATTTCTTGTTTTGCCAATAAATATAAAATCAAATTCTTCTTCTTGAATCACAAATATGTCAAGTATTTCATCAGGACCAAAAATTATTCTAGAAAAGAACTTGTACAAAAATGAATCTTGGAGCTTCTTGTGGTTGAAGAAAATAAAAATAATTTGCAGAAACTTTTCACTTGTAATAAGATAATCTGTTTTCAACACAAAATCAGGAGTCAAAGATATTTTTAAATTTGAATCTTTTACTTCAGGAAGTAATTCTGGAACAATAAAAGCATTTTTTTCTCTTGGATCTGCAAATAAAACCAAACTATGTAAAGCTAAGTTCAAAACATATTCTCTTTCTTTTTTTGTATATTGTTGCGATAAATTTTCAAATAAATCTTTTCTTATTATTTCAGTATCAATATATTTTCTACACTTTAAAAATACTGTTTTATTTGTTCTAAAAGCAAGTTGATGAAAATTTTCATCACGAATAAAACTTCCGAAAGCTTGAACTAAAAAAGAAGGTGCAAAAAATATAAAATTATCGCTTTCAAATAAATTAATATCTTTGAAATAAGAAATAATTCCTTCATATGAATATCTTCTAACATTTCTTTTTAGGAAAAGTTACTCTTTTTCGCTTTTAGTTTAAGCTTTTCAGCTGTCATATAACTTGATTCTTCACGAGAATTATCCAAAAATAAAAAATAAACAGATTTACTCTGTGCATCTGGACCTAATAAGTCATATTTATTTATTCTAATTAACTTTCTTTTTATTACTTTTTCACTAATCCTATAAGAATCTACGAAATTTTCAACAGGAAAGAAAATTTTTTTTTATCTTCAACAAGATTTAAATTCCCAGAAAGCTTAGATAGAAAGAATTTAATTGTGCTGTTTATATTCTCAAAGTTTTATTTTTCTTTAAAAAAGTATGTAAAAAAGTTCCAACAAATAAAACACGCACTTTTGGAGTATTGCTTAAAATACTTTCACACTAAAATTTAAGTCTAAATAAATCTTTTTCTTTTAATTTTGTCATATTAAAGACACCTAAACAAATAGCTTTCTTATTCATAAAAATTTGATGAACTGAAGAAAAAACTTCTTGTCCACCAAAATCATAAACACGTAAAAAAGTATCTCTAGTTCTGAAATCTGAAAGGATATTTGGTGTAATATATTGTCCAACAAAGCTTTTTTCTGTTATAGTTCTTGTAATCAACTCATCTTCAAAATCTAAGATATATTTTGACTTTTTTGGAACTTCATCTTCAATACTATGATAAATTTTCAACATATTCTTTACTCTTTGAACGCTCAAATCATATTTTGTAAGTGGTTTAAATTTATTCCTAACGTCGTTAACTTGAAATATTTGATAATCTTCTAAAACTAAAGTAGATTGAGTTTCTTTTCGAAAACTTTTTCCAGATAAGTTTCTTAATTAAGAGGTTTTTCCAGTTTTTCCATCATCTAAAAATAAAACTAAACTAAATAAAAGACCCAGAAGAATAACTGGAACTTCATCTTACTATTTTTCTTCTTCATATTGACTTTGTAAAGCAGAATGAACAAGTTTTTTAACATTTACTCATTTTTTTAGGTTTAATAAGGCTTTCATAGATTTCAAGACTAAATATAGAAGGATGTGAATCAACTATTTCTTGTAATTCAATAATATCTTCTTCTTGTATCTTTTTGTATCGAAGAGTATGTCTATATATTAAGCTCTCTATTCTTTTATTAGCTTTCAAGTAGTTTTTTATAGCTGAGACAATAGCTCTATTTTGAATATCTTCAATAATACTAAGAACTCAACATTTTGAAAACAAATACTCTATATATAATATTGTTTTGTTAAAAGATAAACTTTTAAATATAATATATGTATATTTTGCACTGAAGTTGTTTTTATATAGTCTAAATAATAATATAAAATATTGTTACACTATATCTTTTGTATTGATTGAACTCAATAAACTGCAAAAAGAACACACTTCAGGAATATTACACCCATAAAACCTAAATTAAACATATAAAAGAAATATACTCAATTATATTCAGCTTAAATAGTTTAAGTTGTTGAAAGTTTTGAAAATTTTCATCACTGAAACTGCAATTCCAAAATCTAAACTCAATAAAATAAAATAAAATACTGGAGTTCTTTCACAGCTGGAAAACAAAAAATAAATCTTTTAAATATAGATTCGACAGCATAAAAAGGACAATCTCGAAAACTTACATAAAGATAAAAGAAGGTAGAATGCGTTATAGAAGACACTTCTTTATTTAGTTGCAACCCTTTGACAAACTTTTCCATCTCCCTTTTGAACCGGTTTGGGTACATAGGAATACCTTCAAGATTGTTTTCCCTTTCAATAATTTAGTGAATTCAGATACCATTCAATATAAAAGGATGTTTTATCTTTTCTTTTTTCATATTTTTGTTGAATTGATTTCATCATTTTTTTTTGTTTTTGTTATTTTGGTACATAAATTAATTGCCCAAAATACTTTTTTGTCTGAAAGTAATCATTGAAAAAAACGAACTGGCTTTATTTAAAATCCTTTATCGTGATTAACGTTAACTATCGGAAATTAAATATCCTAATTTTGATTACCGTTATTAACGGTAAGGAATCCTTAACGGATTGGAAATTAACGGAAATTTCCGTTGAACACGATAAGAAAGATAGCTTTTATTGTTCCCAAAATTTTTTAACAATTTAATATTCTGTCCAAAATAATATCTTCATAATATATTATATCTATATTCTTTTTGTAAAGGAATAAAATCGAAGAAAAGGCTGACTTAGAAGTAGATGCAACATAAAATCAACATCATCATTTCAAAATATTATATATGAAAATCTTCTTATGGCTACTAACATTACCTTGGAAGATATCTAAATACAATCTCAAAATAAACTCCTAAACAGTATAGAATTATTATAAATACTTTTTCTAAATAATTTTAAAGAACTAATTCTGTTCTCTGAGAGAAAATGCCACAAGTAAAATAGATGTATTACCTTGGCCATGGCAAGAAATTTGCATAATCTTCTTGCAGAAATACCTGTATCTTTGAAAAAATTTCTTTTCAGAAAGCCTATGACACATTATTAGAAACATTTTTTAATTTCATATGCACTAAAATGATGTAGTTAAGTTTTTTCAGAAGTTATCCACAAGTTATGTACCTTTTAATATCCGAATATCAAAGCCAAATTTAGCATTAGAAGATTTTCCTTAGTGAAAGCCACTTTTCTCCGTTAACACTTCATCGTTTAAAAAACAAAAAAAATAATATAATTCAAATATTAGTTCTTAAAATATTATAACTTTTATATTTTCTTTTACTTGGAAATACTAGTGTTAAACTACGTATTTCTATATTTCTAGAATATTGGCCAATTTCAGGTTGTATCTTTATTTCTGTTGTATCTCGCTTAATTTTTATGTAAAATACTATTTTAACTTATAAAAATTATTTTAATTTTTTTTCTAAACAATATTATTTTTTTTTGTGTTTGAGGACTGAAAGATACTTTTCTGTTCTGTTCTTTTCATACCATCCTGTATTTTAGAACAATTTCTAAATAATTGCAAAGATCATTTCTTAATTAAAGTTTTAAATTATAAAAAAAACACAGTTTTAAAATCTTTTTTAAACATATTTGTAACCATATAAGAAAATATAGGATATGAAAATAATAATTACATGTAGAACTCAATATACCACCAAAATATAGTTCATTCATTTTATATCCAACAGAAAGCATTGAAGAAAAAGGTTACACTAATTTCGTAAACTTTCAAGATTAATTATTATATATAATTTAATCCAAATAGTAAGTGATAGTGTTTTATGGTCTTTGTTATTTCGGGGCTGTGAAAACGTTATCAAAGATTTTTTCAAAAATGCAGTATAATGGCCATAAAATCAGCAATACCTTCTCAACTCTTCAACTAGGCTTTAAACATATTTCAAACTAAAACTAAGCCGTATTTAAGTAAACATAAAAGGAATTAAGGCAATAAAAAGTATAAAAAACCACGATTACTGAAAATAAAGTATATAGTATTTGTTCGTTTTTGTCACGAAATCTTCCTCAAATACAGTATTATCACTCACAATTTGTTTCACATTAAAAAACCTTTCAAACAATGTATTTTTTGAAGTTATTTAATAAGGATGATTACTTTAAATTCTAAAAAGGCTAATTTTAAGGGTGCTTTTCGTTAAGTTTACAGATCTCTAGAAAAAATACATTCAAAAGTAACATCATGAAGAACAACTCTATAGATGATCTCATTCATTTCAGAGCCTAATTATTTACTATATATAACTTCTTAAATCATTTCTTAGGTTTTTTTTTCTCTAGTTACTTGTAACTGAGCTAAACCTTACTCAGAAAAGTCAAATGTTGAAAATCTGCACATCTGAAAATTCGAAATCCCTCATTTTTGCTATAATCCCCTAAATTTTTATACTAGACATCCCCCAAAACCTAAAAAACATGACCTGAAACCTTTAGTTCTATTTTTTAGAATATTTTTAATATTTTTTTAAAGAAAAGTCGATATCGGGCTAAAAGGCTGTTTTTCTCGACTTAATCCGTGTAATACCTTAAAAAATACTAGTCTAGAGCCCAAACAGCCCTTACTAGTCGAAAGAACGGGTAAATTTAGGTTTAAAAACAATTTTGTTCAATAATTTGGGTATTTTGCATAGAATTCCTACAAATGTACTATATTTTTAAGATCTCAAAAACTCTGAAAAAGGATACTCTTAAATGTCAAATATTCCTGAATGGGTAATACCAAGTAAGAAAACATACTGAGAAACGGTAGTAAACGATAGGTACGAATGATTTAGAGTTTCTCAGGGTTTTGTTGATGGAAACTCCAATAAATTCCCTATTAAGCTCAGCAACAGTTATTTCGGTTAATTTAACTTTACTCCAAATTCAATCTTAAAATAGCCAAAACTGAGCTTCTAATGGGACAAATATCAAAGGCTTTGACTCTAACCTTATTTAAAAGTAGTTTTCAGTAGCTTAAAGAAGAAAAATTTAAAATTTGAAATTTTAATTGGCTCAAATTATACAGATCTCTATCATATATTTGCAAATTCTTAAATTAAAATTCATGTACTTTTAATTTTTACATATAAATCGGGATGCAGAGTATTAAAATAAACTAAATATGATTTATATTTTTGTTTTTTGAAAAAAATCATATTCTGATCATTTTTCTGATGCATTTATGAAAAAAAGGGATGTTCTCATTTTTACAAGTCAAATACCTTAATATAATTTTTATAAAACGTGCTTGATATCACTTAAAATACAAAAAACTTTTCTATATAATAATAATGTGTATATAGTGTAACTTTAAGTTTGACTTACTTAAGAAATCCACTACTTTTTTATATTTTCATATTTGCTATATACTAAAATGAACTCAATATTACATTACCGTCAATCCAATAGAGCCTACAGAAATCAAGAAATGACTAAGAGATTTTTGTGTCTGTAGATAACCCAGCAAAGATTAAACGATTGGATGACAAAAGTAATAAAAATATTGAAGGTATACTATAGGGAAAAATAAGAAAAATATTTCATATCAAAGATATCCTGGAGCAGATGCAGAGATGTTGGAGTTGAATTTTGAAAGTGAAACTGGTGATGTCGCTGAAACTAAGATTCCTAATTATCTTCTAAAGAAAAGTAAAGATACACTTGTTCACAAAAAAGAGAAAATGTTATGTTTTTAAAACCCTGTGAAGCTGCTAATGCTGAAAATACTGAGGTGGAAAAGAAATACCCTCTTTCCTCTGCAGACCTTTTTAATTATACTACGGATTAAATTCAAGAATTTTTTGTTGTCAACATGCATGGTAGCGCTGATGGCAATATCTTCGATGATAAAGTTGCAGAGATGGAAGGTCTGGGTATTATAGATGATGTTTTGGATTCAACTTTTCATGCAAGTTCCTATCCAAAGATAAATGCAGTTCTGTCAATTGGAAAGACAACATGTGAATCAAGATTTAGCATTAGAATGCTTGGTGTCCTTGGTACGTTTCGTTCCTCATTATTGAAAAATGTAAGTAGTTGAGAATATCACATATTTACTTCATCTTAACACTTGAATTATGGAGTGTTGCTTTTATTTGGATCCTGAATTGTGTCGAATCCTGAAGAAAACGAAGTACAAAGATGAATAAGTAAGAATTAAAATTAAAAAAAAACTTTTAATGAAGTTAAGTAGGATTCTTCCCCCCCAGAGTTATCTCCCTCCTTCATTTCTTTAATTTTAAAACTTACGGGGAAGATGCGATAATTATGTCAAGATTCTTGTGGTTTTCATGCTAAATATATAATAATACCTATTAAATTTACACAGTAACCTCAAATTCAGAATGTCAAAATTTAGTTTGCATCAAATCCAGGTTAGAAAGTATACTAAAAAGTACGAAACAAACGTCAAACTTCCTGTACAAGGGATTCTTGTTGACCTTTGTCACGTCTACGTCTCTCTCTTTTCTCATTGAGTAACAACAAGGAACAATTCAACGCAGAAAACATCGTCAACAACAAGAACAACGTAGTAGCAATGTCTTTCAATCGTTTTGCTCAGTTTTTCTTTCCTCGAACACGTACAACTTAAGGCTCAGTTCAATTTATAGTTGGCTTTGCATTAAAATGGGGGTTTTAGGACTTAGGCCAAATGGCCCAATTACTTATTGATTATTAACTGATAACCAAAATTTTTTTTATTGATAATCAAACAAAATGCAAATTCTTTAATTGATAATTAGAATCAAAATGATTATCAAGTAATTATTGGTAATTTTATCAAGTAACACCCTTATCCAGCGTTCCCGATACTAAATAAATTGTTTCAAGTTTCTTCGTTGATCATATCAAGGTGTCCTGCACCAGTTTTTTCCTTCTACTGTCGCTGATTGTTCTGTTTTGCAAGATAATCGTGGTTCATGAGACAATTCACATATGCTCAACTTATCCATTCAAGAAGCAATCGAGGGCCGAAGTTACCTGAAATGCACATGGGAATGCTATCGAGTGATAAACTAAGGTGTTTTTTGTGGTGTCATTTGTTGTGGGGTTAGCATGTTCTCCCCCGGGTGGTGGTGGGTGAAGGAAAGGACGTGGTTCATGATGTTCTAACTCTTCTCTTATATGTTCCAGAGGCACGTTCAAGCTTTCAGTTGGAGTAGCAGTTTGTGGAAAAATATATGTCTCGAGTTTTATTGAAGATTCCGCTAGTTCCATATCCATCTCTGCAGTTGTGCATGTTTCAGCCAGTTCTTTTGTTTTTCCTTTATTATTTTTAGGATGTTTATATCGCCGGCTTTGAGGATATTGGCCTGCTTCGTGTGTTCAAGTGGTTGTGTTGGGTTAGGTTGAAGGAGGGTGTGTTTTATATCTCTGGAGAGTTTTTTCAGGGTTTTAGATGTATCTTTGTTTTCCAGGTTCCAGAATTTGCTGCCATATTGAATTTTTGAGACCACAAGTGCTATCACTATTTTCTTTTTCTCCTGACAGTCAGCATATTATTCCTCAGTATCGGTTGCAGTTTGAGAAGAGTTTCCTGTGCAGCACGTATTCTAGCAAATGGGTTAACATGGGTTTCAGATGTTGATGTTATATCCACTCCAAAGTATCTAAAATTTTATTCCTTTGAAGGTTCCAAGGTTGGTTTCCAGCTCCTCTTCTACTGGGATGTTGCTATAGAATAAGGTTAGTTCAGCTGCAGCAACTACTGTAATACCCTTTCTACTTCGAACTAACGCAGTCCCCGGTCTAAGACACTGTGCTTTATGTCCTACAAGGGCATCTTTTGATGAGAAGTTTCTGGAACAAGAGGTGCAGGTGTATTTATTGACTAGTTGTTGAATTGCAGTGTCCGAAAGCTTATCTTTGATGTTCCTTCTCCTGGCTATTCCCATGAGTTGAGTTTTCTGTGTATTTATCTTTAGGTCAAACAATTGGGAAAGTTCTTCTGCATATTGAATGAAGTGTTTCATGATGTTCCTATCTCTGCTTAGGATACAAGGGTCGTCGGCAAATCCAAGAATATTTTTAAAAGAGAACTCTGCTTCTGGAAAGCTCAAGTTTATTTTCTTTATTATCCTTCGAAGCAGAGAGTCTAAAACAAATACAAATAGCGTAAGACTTAGTGAGTCACCTTGTAGCACGCCTTTGTGTATTTCTACTCTATCGCTTATATGTTTACCTAACTTTATTTGAGCTGCAGTATATTTACTTAGATATAGAATTATATTGACGAAATTTTTGAAACTTTTCTTTTTTTTTAAATTAAGTTCAAGGTGAGTATGTTTACAAGAGTCGAAAACCTTTTTTGGTCTATAAAGAGGTAAAATATTTTCAAGTTCTGCATATGGTTGAGTTTACAGCGGTTCAAGAGAAGTTGAATTTTTATCTAGTTCCCTTATTCTCTCGAAATCTAGGCTGATACTTCCGAAAGCTCTTTCGAGTTATTCTTTAATCTATTGTCTATTGTCTTAGTCATTTGTTTGTAAGAAGTGTTAAGCAAAGATATTGGCCTATAGTTGGAAGGAAGTTGATGGCTTCTTTTTTTGTATAGGAATATGATGTTTCCAGTGGAAAGAGATATAAATTCATCTTTACTGAGGCCACTTGGATCTAAAAATAGTTTTTCTGCAAGTTGGCGTAAGTATTTCAATACTATCTTATAGGACTTCGTTTGTGATTCAATCAGGTCCAGGCACTTTATAGTTTTTTAGTGTCTTGCCGTCTCTTCAAGTGCTTCTAAAGTCGGAAGAGATATATTAGTGTCCTCTGCTTTGGCTTCAGAAATATCTAGTTCAGTGTCCACAATACTTTCTTCTCTATTTCTTTGTGTGATTTCAAGGTATTCTTGGAAGACTTTTACTCGTTTTTTATCGTTTAAGTACTTTCCATCTTCCATGATAATGGTGCGTAGGGGTTTCGGCTTTTCTCTACTATTCTTTACACTTGATTGAAAGCTTCATGGATATCGTTTCTTGCCATAGCTGTATCTATTCTTCTTACTTGGAGATCCAACCAGGTTTTGTAACCGTTTAAGATACTTTTTCTTATCATCTTTTTTAGTATTTTAGATTCATTTTAAGTTAGAGATTTCCATAGTCTTCTTATTTCGAACATAACTTCAATTCTGTCTAAAGATACTCTGTAAGGCCGTTTATGTGCTACCAAAGAGATGCATTTTTTAATGACCTTCCTTATTCTTGACTTGAACGTTTGCATATGTAGCCTTGGTTGTTTTCCAGAGTTGTTGGATGGCGGGAGCTTGGCTAGTTCTTCTTCAAAACCTTGTTGTATTTTTTCATTTAGCTTCCATCGATTTGCGTCTATTTTCAAAAAACTCTTTGTAGTTTCGATGCATCCTTAAATTTTGGTATATATAAAATAAAAATTTGTATAAGAATTGAAAAAAAAAACATATAAATAATTTATTTAAGTACTCATAATTATTGAAAACTTTGTCGAAGTTTCTATAACAACGCGAAACAAGCAGAATATTTTTTTTTGAACTGCAAAGTACCTTTGTTGCTAAAAAGGAGCTTGAATGGGAAATTATCTATACCTGTTGCTCCGAGAAGCTGTGCTGCTGTTATCAATAGGATCACCATTTTAGAAAACTTTACTTTAGGAATTTAATAACTCCTTGATGTTTCAAATAAAAATTGTCTTAAGATTCTTTGAAATATTGACCACGAGCTAAGAACACCACTTAGCCTCTGGCATCTAGCTGCATCAAAGATTCTGAGCTTCTTTGAATATCCTGAAATAGATCATATAGGAGTAATATTAGAGTGGCTTCTCCTTTGGCAGGTTGATCATTGGTCAAAAGGCCTAAGTGAAGAATCTTTCCAAGTAATATAGAGCCTAGTAAAATGGGGATAGAATCGATACAGTGGGATAAAAATAAATTACAGGCTAAGAAGAATAAGTTATTTGAAATTTTTGCGTGAGTACATCCGAAGGAAGCGTTAATGAATACCAGAAAGATTTGGTGTTATATAACATTGCTAAGTATGACTTATAGTACTTCTTAGTTCTTAATAAATTAGGAAAAAATATCAGCATTTGCAGAAGCTCTCACAAATATAACAAATGATGGTATTAACAAGAGTAAGCCTAATGATTGATCGAAGTAGAAACTTACTAGATATAGCTACCCAAGTAAGACGGAAATGCAACTGAAGAATATTCCTGATGAAGTTGAAGACATTTCTTGTTAAATCTATTAGAAAAAATAAAAATGTGAGCACCCTGACAAAGTTTGTAAATTTGAGGCCCCATATCGAGAATTACAAGAAGAAGAATTAATAGATGTGCAGTTTATTGCATAGAGCTTTAAAAATGAAACTTGAAGCGGGGATTAGAAAAGATTTTGACATGACGTGTATATGAACTAATAACGAAGAATTTCACTTATGTTGAAATAATTCAGTTTCAGAATCTCCATAAAGTGGCTAAAGATGCTATATCAGGTATCCTCATATCTGCCTCTACCCTCTGAGCACAACGAGTTCTGCATTGGGTACGCTAAGGAGATTCATATCACGCAGAAAGGTGACATAGATGAGACTTAATCTAGAAAACGTGGTTATTTTTTCTTCATAGCACTATAAAAAGATTGCATTGAATCATATAATATACCATATTATTACAAACGTTGATGATCTCGTTACGGCAAAAGTTACTCTTGTTCCTCTAATAATACGCCATGGAGTAATGCTAGGAAAAAGGTTTAATTTGTGAAAGCCTCTGAACCTATGATTATCTTATTAACTGATTTTTATGATTTCTGAACCATTTTGGTTTCCTTATGAGGAATCTTTCCTATCAGCACTACATTAGGCAAATGGCCATGAATAAATGCACCAAGAATTTTCATTGAGTATCAGAATAAACTCTTATCATTTAACCTAAAGCGAAATGTCAAATCTCTTGTTAAAATTCAGGACCCAAAAAAGATTCATTTGATTATTGATAATTCTTATCAAAACTTGTTCGTAGTTAAAGTTGATGCAATATCCTTGCATAAAAATCAATTGCATGTTTGATTCTTAGACAAGGACAACTAGGGAATCTTGTCCCAGGTTACATTAGTACTCTGTTTTTGACAAAGAATAGAAGCAGATGATACTCATTGCCTTTACAGCACTCCAGCGCAAAAAAGGCAAGCAAATCACTATAAGCAGTTCATAGACTGATGAACAAGTCATAATAAACTGAAATCAAGAATATTTTAGATCTTAAGGACTTTTCGCTCTATTACCAAAATTGAAGGCTAGAACTATTGTTTGTGCTCCTGAAAGATGAGATCGTACTGTTGTTTCAGAAATGACGAGACTTTAGAAAGTAATTGAGCATTCATAGTAGGAGAAATGAATTGAGGAAAACTATAAGAGAGCTTACAGGTGCACAAGAAATATTACGTAAGAATCATCTATACAGGAATTATCGCAGCAGCAGACCAGAACTACATGGTTTCCGTGGACACAATTGTGCTATCAATATAACCCTGGGAATGATCATGCATGTTGAACTAATCTTTAATATGGGCAATTTTGCTCCCATTCTTTCAACTTTATTATTATTAATATTTTTTCATTTTATGCTTTACAAAATCTACTCAGGCTGTAATTTTGCATTTTGCCCCCCAATCTCCTCAGAAAACTTCGAGTTAATTACAAGAAAATAGAGTTCAACATCATATATCGAGATTTCAATTTAAATCCTAGCAATATGAACCTACAAATCCATTCAACAGGATTGTCTTCAAAATCTCAAAGTATATTTCGCAAACGTATTTCTTTCCTCACATACTGTAGCCATCATATTCTGCCATCAGCCCTAATCCCCAAGGGTAAAACTACAATCAAGGAAGCAGAAAAGGTACAAAGATTATTAATTTCACTACAATAAACTACCCTTTTTTTATGAATATACTCATTCACAGCAACTAAGAACTAAATCTCTATCAAGAAAGATAACCCCAACAGATTAAGAGCCTGTTACTCCAACAAACTGAAAATAAAAAGATTAAACCATCTGCTCTGACTTTTGAAAGCTATTTCAAAAAATTTTCATATTTTATTGCTTCTCCAAAAGGAATAATCCCCATCCGAATATATCACATAAACTGCACTCATTCCAGAGCTTAAACCGTATAAAGCTAAACACAAATCATAAAAGGGACAACAACTACAAGCTAAAGAAAAAATTGAAATCCACAGATAATACAGACAAGATCAAAAGTATTGTCCACAGGGCTTTTATCTCATCTAACTGTGCATTAACTCTTACTCACCAGAAAATTTTCCACTTAATTGTTTTTTTATGACCTTTAGAATCAGGAACCTTGCGATAATTCACTATTGTTCGAATAAGAGCAGCTATAGAAAAAGTGTCAACTTGAATTACATAATTTTGGTTTTCAATTGATTCCCAAATACTTGTAGTTTCCAATCTGTAGCAAACATCAGCTATTCTTCTTTCACCTTTAAGTCCCTTCGTTCCATTTCCTTTTATTGCTTTTATCAGCGAACCTATACTTTTAAATAAGTTTCAAGCTTCTTCTCTGCTCATTCCACTTCTTATTTTCATATACTTATCGATTTTGTAAACAGATTTTTTTCTTTTATTTTTAAACGGCAAGAAAATATTCAGCACAGTATTTTTAACTGTTAGACTATATAACTGGTACAAAAATATCCGTAAATAAAAATATTTGAAGAAAAATCACTTTCAGTTTAGGAATAAAATAAGAGTTAACATTAATCAGTATAAAACTATTAAGCAATAAAGTGAACAGTACATTAAACATTAATCTCATTTTGAGGTTCACTCATATAACCAATCAATATTTTTCTGTATTTTTTCATTTGAGTATAAGAGTCACTATACATGACTACACCGAAGAATATGAAAGCGAAACCAAGATTGCCACCAACAGGGAAAAAAAGTGCAGGTATGTTCACAAAAATATTTGCTATGAAACATCCAACGCTTGCAAAGAGCAATCCCATTAAAAAAACATACGTTCCCTTGATCTCTTTATGAAAATCTTTTTCCCAACTCAAAACACATGAATTTTCTTTCTTGCCATCCTCCTCCAAGCGAAAAGTTACAACCTCACTTTCGTTTTTATCTTCTCGACCAAGCACAAACTCTTTCTTCACTAGCAATATTTTATAATGAATATCATCTATCTCTTGAAATATATATTGAATTTCTGTATGTTGAACATGGTGTCCAACCTCTTTTCTATAACTCACCCCTTCTTCACCATTTTACCCTTTGTATCTCTTCATTCCTTTATACCTGCCTTCGATCACTTTAATGAACTTATCAGTGTTCACTAAATATTTCCAAGCCTTTTCCTTTCTCATTGGAACTATTACTTGTTTATATTTATCCAAATCTAATGTACACATTTTTTTTTGATATTATATTTTTCAAGAATAGCCCGGAAAAATACAGCTTCAATTATTGCAGTATTTATTGACCGTTTAATAGTAAACTATAACGGTTAAATATTCAATATATCAAATATGTCAAACGGTCAATAAATTCTTGATAAGTTCGGTAAAGAAATAGAAAAGTTTGTGTGGATTTTAGAAGAATATTGATTTAAAACTAACAGAAGAAGTTTGTTCACTTGAATTATGATATATTCTAAACTAAACTTTTCTAAATATTATTTTTTTCCAATTTGACGAATAAATTCACACATTTTCCTTTCTTAAAGCTTGAAAATAAACTCTTTCTTAAAAAATTTTTCAATAAAAAGAACTCTATTGATTAACATTTAATACACAAACTATACTATATTTTCGCTTAGAATTAGTGGTTGAATTAAGAGTACACTGTTTTCAGTTGAAATATTGAACCTGTAGTTGAAATAGTCAACAAGGTCTTTACTTTCTCTAATTTTGAAATCATTCATTCTTTCTTTAAGATCCCAAATTCCATCTCCTAAACAAATCAAAGCTCCACAAAAACAACTTGATATTATGTAAAGCGATATTTGAGAGTTTAAATCCAAGATGAAAAACAACAGAACTGAAATTAACAAGCAAATTAAGAAGCACACGAATTGATGCTTGTACAATTTGAACCTGACTGTTTTTTCCAAGATACATTTATTAACTATATTTGGATATTCACGAAGTTTAAAAATTTCATATTCTTCTTGAAAATTCTTCTTTTCATTAAGCTCAGATCGAAAAAAAATAATTTGTTTCTTTTTCTCACTAATCATTTCAACTTTATATTCTATAATTTTATCTTGATCAGACGAATCTGGATTTGGTTCAACACTTGCATAAAACACACCTTTTGTTCCATTTTTACCTTTTTTTCTCTGTAATCGAGGACTCGGATAGAAAAGAAACATCACTAAGCGATCCGTATCTTTTAAACCTGTCCACGCTGTTTCAATATCTAAATCTAATTCAAAATACACTTTAGTTTCAAACACATCTTTGATGAAGTTCATTTTAGTTTGAGTTTACCTCTTTTTAAATGTACATTTTAATACTGTTAAATTTAAACGGTATTATTTAGTCACTGCTGATTTTCGGGAACAGGAATAGAAAGTGTCCAAACTGGCCACTCATACTGAAATAATAGAAAGACTTCAAAACCAAAAATAAACTATATTTTACATAAGATATGAAAAACATATATTGCTAAACTTAAGCTTAGCAATAAAACTAGTAAATAAATTACTATGGTTCTCAGAAGGGGGGTCTCGAAAAACGCAGTTGTTCAATACAGTTTCACTTTATATTAGATAAATGTTTTTGAGAACTTCGCAAGAAAAAACGATAACATATGTTCCAGTTTCCAAACATTTTGATTTACTTTGTTGCTTTTTACGAAAATCAGGAAACTATATAAAATGACTTTGCGGGGCAAAACTTCCAAAATTAAATTTTAAACCTCTTGTGTTCAACTTCCTGAAGAGTTAATTATTTGTTATTGTGTCGCTGGAAAATAAATTTTGTTAGGTGCGTATAATAAAATTTCTGTAAAATATATATTTTCTTCCTGATCAAACTCGTTGTTTAAAATTCTACGACCAGTTTTCTTGCTTTACAAAACTCTGGTTGAATTAATGTACATTCAACTGGTTGTAGATTTTCTAGTTATTATCAAATGAAAGTTAGAAAGTAGTAGTTAGGTATTTTAGCAAATTAAGATATAATCAATTTCATCAAATTAATCAAGATAAAAACAACAAGAAAAGAGCATCGCTAAGTGCAAGTTTGGAAACAAAAGAGAAAAAACTCAATTCGAGTAAGCAGCCTTGTGAAAGAATAATTCGAAGAAATACTTTTGTAGCAAGAACAACAACTGAATTTTGGTTCTTTAGTGCCTCATCTGAGTTCTACACTTTGTATCAACATCCTTAGTTCATGATTGAGTTTAGTATAGACGTCCAGCACTCTTGTTAGTTTTTTTCACTCAGCCTTAAGTATCTGACTGTTCGAAAATTCATTCCAAGAACAAAATATTCTTGGTTTGCTTTAATAGATAATGAACATCAAATTTTTCAAGAAGATTTGATTTTAATACTTTGGGCAAACATTAATCCCATGACCTGGAGTTGGTATATTTAGAATCATTGAGATAAACCTCTAAGAATAGTTGTAAGCGGCTGAATAAAAGTTTCATAATTACTCACTAGAATCTCTAACCATTTTTTTTACAAAATCTTTATTTGTGGGCTCTTTACTTGATCCAATTAACACAAAAGAATAGTTGTGTTGAGAAATAATTAAATGAGTGTTACGTTCACAACCAATAGAAAACTTGAAGTGCAGGAGTACTGGTTTTTATGTTTATTCCAGCTGCATAGACATTGCATAAAAAATTGTTTCCTGAATGCTTTTCTTATTAGTAATATCATCATGATTGAGCATGCGCGCTGTTCTTAAGCATCGATACTTACAACAAGAATGTAATAGCTATTTGAGGTTTAGACGGAACCTTTATAGTTGGCCATGCGATAGAATGATATTGTGCAAAACAAAGAAGATACTCTTTCACATAGTTCATGGTATGTTTCTATGGTAGGAGTAAATAAATATTCTTCCAGTTTTCTTTTTTTACAAACTAAGACTTTCTATACGCCTATCTGCTTAGAACCAATATCGGTCAAACAAAATGAATATATTTACCTGAACATGAAAAGAAAAAACAGAATGAACTTGAGCAAGAAAAATTATGAAGCCCGTGTTGTGTTTATGTGTAGTTTACGTTGTTAGTTTAGTTTCTATTTTAGTAGTTAACGTTGGTACTTAGAGTTACCTCTGAATACCAGGCATACTTTAATACTTGAACAAAAGAAAACAGAGACAAAAGGTTAAGAGCCTTAGTCACTCCACTGATTCTATTCTTCCTCGTCTTCATTTGCCTACTGCCTCAAAAACTCTTGATATGTATTCTTATTAAACCTATGTTCAAAATTAAAAGGATAGTTACATGGAAAACATGTTTAAGGTTCTGGTTGCAATTTGTCTACTTGTAGAAGATTTATCTAGCTACATACCTATCGTTTCCACCAAGAAGAATGTTCAAAAAAGTATCACAAAAGACCTTGTCAAGGTATCGACACTGTGTGTGAGTTATTGGTACTATATGTGTGTTACCAACAAGTTTGTATTAGTCTAAAGATACAGTTCCTTATGTTAGTTATCTTTCTCCTCAATATTGTAAACTACAGTTTACTCAAAAAGATAGGTACCCAAGCGTTACAAAACTGTGTAAAACGAGTAATACAACGCACTTATGCAGATACCAAACAAACCAATGCAATACAATGAAAGAAAATAATGTTTCTAATGAATTACCGAAGCTAGGCTCTCCTGGGGCCCAATTTAGGGATTGAGAAGCCTCTATGTTTGCTTACCTTAAAAGAAAACAACTTGACCGACATCTTATATGTTTTATTCAATGCACAAAGTATATTCAAGACAAACTATCACACGAAGATTTAATAAAGAAACTATATACTGACCTCGAAATTAACTATGAAACAGAAACTGTTCAATATTTATAACGATAGCTCCGACAATACAACCATTT
Organism: Labyrinthula sp. Ha; assembly: GCA_015227615.1. Lineage (NCBI taxonomy): Eukaryota > Bigyra > Labyrinthulida > Labyrinthulaceae > Labyrinthula > Labyrinthula sp. Ha. The sequence continues at coordinate 62,224 of JAALGZ010000080.1, forward strand.
CTCTTATGAAAAGGCCAACAGAAGGAACTCCATTAGAATACAAACATTTCGTTTTCCCCATACTTAAAGATAAAAAGAAATTTAAGTTAGCTAAAATTAACCACGCCATGAAAATCCAATCGGTTCTCCATATCGTTAGAAGAACAATATCTGCTGATCTTGTTCAATATATCGACCAAAGCTTGATCTTTATGAAAATTTTTCAAGAATTAAATAACACTATAAAAAAGATATTGAAACTACACTAATAACAAGTAGAATAAATTTTGCCACTATTCAATTCCGTGAGTTAAATACATATATATCTATATTCAAACAACTTTTAACTGAATATGTATCCCACGGAGGAAAGGAAAACAGAGAAATAATTGAAGAATTCTTATATCATATTCCCAATTCTACTTTTAAAGTTCAAAAAACTCTCTGTTCATCTACTTTTCTGGAAGCTTCTATTTCATTTTTTTCAAACCGTGAGTACCAATATGAACTGACGTTGCGAAAACACCAATAACAGACAAAAACATTAGAAACAAGAAAATCGAAGTCAACAAAAGCGACAAAAAATAAAAAAAAATGACTACTGTGTTTTTTGCGGTGGATGGGGGGGGGTCATAGTAAGTCCAATTATCTCATCAAAGAGAACAGATGTTGTGGCAGTGGTTCTATAGAACACAAACTCCGAGACTGTCACATCAAAGTTGTATACTTAAAAAAATAGATATAGTCGATGAAAAAATTTGAAGGTTCTGATATTAAAACGCAAGAAAACAATGAAGATAAATATTTGGATGAAACTCCAAATGAGTTTAACTTAGCAACAATAAGTATCACTATCAATGAGATTAAGATAAAAACGGCTTGCAGTTGTAAGTTCAAAAAAAATTGCCTTAAATCTCTGTTTGAATCTGGAGCTACTGGACACGTTATCAATAATAAAAACATTCTCAAAAGTTCAAAAACTGAAAAAAAATTCCATAATTAGTGCTTTAAAAACCACACAGTTCAGTACCATTACTGGAGACGTCCCTCTTTTACTCAACAACAATGCATCTCTACTCCAAAACGTTATATATGTTTCGAATCTAAAAAAATATCTTATCATATCCGAACCAAAGCTAATTGACGATGAAATGGCTATCATCAACGGACCTAAAAATACTACTATATCAAGAAACGGACTCACCATCTCCAACTTTTTTCAAGACAATAACCATTTTTCTTGCACTCTTTGTTAAAGCCAAACAGCAACATCTGTTTAAGCTCCCTCAATATTTCATCATCCGACTTATCCCACTATCGTCTTGGACACGTCAACAACTTATATATAGAACACACATGAGTCCAACCTCTGAAACAGCAGTGCTTTCGTGGCTGCGCTGCTGAAAAATTGACTGAAGCTAAAAAGGAAAAAAAAAACCATCGACTACGACAACTCCAGACTATTTAAAGCAACTGCGTCCTTCTTAAAACTTCACGTCGATACTATGGGTCATCTTTCTACCTCTATTCAAGGTTATAAATACGCATCTTTATTGATATGCAACTACTCTAGCTTCATCATTCCAATATTAACCAAGTCCAAGTCAAATATCTTTGGAAAAATTGTAAAACTTCTGAAAAAGATAAAAAAAGAATCATAACACATGAGTAAAGTGTTTATTCTCAGATCGTGGAACTGAATTCTCAAGCTTAGACTCTCTCTATAACAAAAAGGAAATACAAAGAGAGTACAGCAACATCTAATTTCCAAGTGAAAATGCCAAAGTCAAACACTACAATAGAACTGTTATGCCCATGGTTAGAACCTTTCTAGCTCAGGAAAACATATCTATCAAGTTCTGGTGCTACTGCCTATTTCACAGCAATCGAATCCTAAACATTATTATAAAAGAGAAAGACTACTCACCTTATGAAACTTTGTTCAATAAAAAACCACAGGTAAACAACATAAGGTTGTTTGGATCTCGTGGGTACGCTCTGTTTTCTACAAAGAAGGACGTACACTCTAAGAATACTCAAATAGTTTATCTTGGCCGCGATCAAACTTATCCTCCTCATTTATGTTTCAACCCAAAAAAACAAAAAAGTTCAACGTTTCAGAATTATAAGACTTGATGAAATTTGAACCATTATCTGAACTTATGAACACTTCATTGATACTACATCCAAATCCTTAAAAAACGCCGATAGACTTGAAGCATTCGCTGATAACATTAGAAGAAAACCTGACAATACCTTATTTGAAAAAGATGCCCCTACAACTGATATTGTTGACTCCAGCGACGAGAATGAAGATAATGATTAATCAGGGAAGCCACACGAGTCAAACTCTAATTTACCTCCGTCTTTCACTTTTGTTTCATCTTGTTCAATCTCCGATTCCAAAAATTGAATTGGCGGCTTCAATATTACGCCTAATAATATTATTCATGAGAAGCGAAATAGGAAGCAACGAGTTCTGAGTTTAGAAGCAAATCCTATTATAACTGATTCCACAGTTCCACCAAGAGATTACCATAGTATCAAATCAAGATCTGATGCTAAATTATGGTATGATGCCTATAAAAAAGAGATCGATAGTATTGAAAGAATCAGATTTTTTGACATCGTACCACGACCGCCCATCAATATTAAACTAATCCCATTACCTTGTTTATTTAAATGCAAGATAAATATGCAAGGTGATTGGATCGCCAAAGCCCACATTTGCGCGAAAGATGCCACCCAACGAAGTAAGTACTTTTCCACGGACATCCGCTTCTACGCACCCGTCGCTCCTATTCAAACAATATGAATATTTGTTATAATTGCTTTAACCTTCAATATGTGGATGAGACAAATGGATATAAAAGCAGAGTTTATTTACGGTCATCTTGACGAACTTATTTATCCTGAGCTCCCAAAAGGACATCCAAAGGGAGAAAACAGCATGTTAGTATGGAAGACGGCGACAAATATTTATGGTCTGGGGAAAGCGCCAAAGCGTTGGCATAGAACATTGACCACTATACTGGAGCGGCTTTAAATGAAGCCGTTAATGAATGAACGATGCTTTTTTATCAATAAGGGGAGGATGAAGATAGTAGTACTTTTCTATGTTGATGATCCATTTTATGCTGGAACAGAAGATATGATAAATATTTTTGAAAAGTTTATGGAATGCAAGTTTCAGCTGAAATTAAATTTTGTAGATGATACCTACTTTGGATTACAACTCATTCACTCTGAACAGTCTTGCTTATTATCTGACCCTCATCATATTTAAAAGGATCTACTCGCCACCAACTTAAACTATCAAAAAAGAAACTTACTACTCCTTTTACCAATGAATTCAATAGTGGCTCTTCCAAAATATTATTTAATAAGAAACAATACCAACAAATTGTCGGTATTATAAATTATGTTATGCAGCATGGAAGACCAGAAGTGGCTTATGCTGTACATGTATTATTCAGACATATGTCTGCTCCTACTGCTGATACGTTATCTAAAGCGCGTAGAACCTTGAGATATTTATTTGACACAAAAGATTTGTTTTTAAAATACGATACCACAAAGCAGAAAAACGATTTAAAGATGTTTGTTGATAGTTCATTTGCAAGTGGACCTGGAAGACTTTCAGTTTATGGATTCATTATTCTTCTCAACGATAATTTAAATGTGGCTAGATTTAAGCTTGAAGCTGTTGTTGTGAATAATTCTACAGAAGCCGAATACATTGGAATTAACTTAGCTTTTCGCGAATTAAAAGGAATATTTATTATTTTACGCAATCTCAGTATTGATTTCCAGACGTTTGTGTATGTTGACAATCAACCTGTTATGAGGATGATACTGAATGACACAGCAGCTGAAAGAAATCGATATTTAGATACATGTTTTTAATTTGCAAGGCAGGAGCTTAAAGGCATGAAAGCAAAGTTAATTTATGTTAAAACTAAAGAAAAGCTTGCGGAGGTGATGACTAAAATGCTCCAAAGAAATAAAATAAATGCTTTTAATAATAAAGTATACCACCACTAACTAGGGAAGGTGTTGTATTTATATGTGGTTTGCGCATTTAGTTTTTTATGTATATTGTTACTTAGCGTTGGTATTTAGAGTTATCTCTGAATACCAGGCATACTTTAATACTTAAACATAAGAAACAGAAATAAAAGGAAAACTATAAGAGAGCTTACAGGTGCACAAGAAATATTACGTAAGAATCATGCATACAGGAAGTATCACAGCAGCAGATCAGAATTACATGGTTTCTATGGGCACCATTGTGCTATCTATATAACCCTGGGAATGATCATGCATGTTGAGCTAATCTCTAATATGGGCAATTTTGCTCCCATTATTTCAACTTTATTATGATTTACATTTTTTCATTTTATGCTTGACAAAGTCTACTCAGGCTGTAATTTAGCATTTTGCTCTCCTATGTCTTGAGAAAACTTTGAGTTAATTACAAGAAAATAGAGTTCAACATCATATACCGAGATTTCAATTTAAATCCTAGCAATATGAACCTACAAATCAATTCAACAGGATTGTCTTCAAAATCTCAAAGTATATTTCGAAACCGTATTTCTTTCCTCACATACTATACCAATCGTATTCTACCATCAGCCCTAATCTCCAAGGGTAAAACTACAATCAAGGAAGCAGAAAAGGTACAAAGATTATTAACTTCACTACAGTAAACTACCCTTTTTTTAATGAATATACTCATTCAAAGAAACCAAGAACTAAATCTCTATCAAGGAAGATAACTCCAACAGATTAAGAGCCTGTTATTCCAACAAATAGAGAACAAAAAGATTAAGTCATCTGCTCTAACTTTTGAAAGCTTCCGTACATCTTTTTTGATATTTTATTGCTTGTCCAAAAAGAATAATTCTCATCCGAATAAATCACACAAACTGTACTCATTCCAGAGCTTAAACCGTATAAAAAAACACAAATCATAAGAGGGACAACAACTACAAGCTAAAGAAAAAATTGAAATCCACAGATAATATTGAAAAGATAAAAAGTATTGTCTACAGGTGTGTTCTCTCATCTAACTGTGCACTAACTGTTGTTCTCCAGAAAAATTTCCACTTAATGGTTTTTTATGACCTTTAGAATCAGGAACATTATGATAATTCACTATTGTTAGAATAAGAGCAGTTATAGAAAAAGTGTGAACTTGAATTACATAATTTTGGTTTTCAGTTGCTTCCCAAATACTTGTAGTTTCCAATCTGTAGCAAACATCAGCTATTCTTCTTTCACCTTTAAGTCCCTTCGTTCCATTTCCTTTTATTGCTTTTATCAGCGAACCTATACTTTTAAATAAGTTTCAAGCTTCTTCTCTGCTCATTCCACTTCTTATTTTCATATACTTATCGATTTTGTAAACAGATTTTTTTCTTTTATTTTTAAACGGCAAGAAAATATTCAGCACAGTATTTTTAACTGTTAGACTATATAACTGGTACAAAAATATCCGTAAATAAAAATATTTGAAGAAAAATCACTTTCAGTTTAGGAATAAAATAAGAGTTAACATTAATCAGTATAAAACTATTAAGCAATAAAGTGAACAGTACATTAAACATTAATCTCATTTTGAGGTTCACTCATATAACCAATCAATATTTTTCTGTATTTTTTCATTAGATTATAAAGCTCACTATACATGACTACACCGAAGAATATGAAAGCGAGAACAAAACTACCACCAATAGTGAGAAAAATTCCAGGTATGTTCACAAAAATATTTGCTATGAAACATCCAACGCTTGCAAAGAGAAATCCCATTAACGGAACATATATTTCCTTGATTACTTTATAAAAATCTTTTCCCCAACTCAAAACACATGAATTTTCTTTCTTGCCATCCTCCTCCAAGCGAAAAGTTACAACCTCACCTTCGTTTTTTCTTTCTCGACCAAGCACAAACTCTTTCTTCTCTACCAATATCTTATAATGAATATCATCTATCTCTTGAAATATATATTGAATTTCTGTATGTTGAACATGGTGTCCAACCTCTTTTCTATAACTCACCCCTTCTTCACCATTTTACCCTTTGTATCTCTTCATTCCTTTATACCTGCCTTCGATCACTTTAATGAACTTATCAGTGTTCACTAAATATTTCCAAGCCTTTTCCTTTCTCATTGGAACTATTACTTGTTTATATTTATCCAAATCTAATGTACACATTTTTTTTTGATATTATATTTTTCAAGAATAGCCCGGAAAAATACAGCTTCAATTATTGCAGTATTTATTGACCGTTTAATAGTAAACTATAACGGTTAAATATTCAATATATCAAATATGTCAAACGGTCAATAAATTCTTGATAAGTTCGGTAAAGAAATAGAAAAGTTTGTGTGGATTTTAGAAGAATATTGATTTAAAACTAACAGAAGAAGTTTGTTCACTTGAATTATGATATATTCTAAACTAAACTTTTCTAAATATTATTTTTTTCCAATTTGACGAATAAATTCACACATTTTCCTTTCTTAAAGCTTGAAAATAAACTCTTTCTTAAAAAATTTTTCAATAAAAAGAACTCTATTGATTAACATTTAATACACAAACTATACTATATTTTCGCTTAGAATTAGTGGTTGAATTAAGAGTACACTGTTTTCAGTTGAAATATTGAACCTGTAGTTGAAATAGTCAACAAGGTCTTTACTTTCTCTAATTTTGAAATCATTCATTCTTTCTTTAAGATCCCAAATTCCATCTCCTAAACAAATCAAAGCTCCACAAAAACAACTTGATATTATGTAAAGCGATATTTGAGAGTTTAAATCCAAGATGAAAAACAACAGAACTGAAATTAACAAGCAAATTAAGAAGCACACGAATTGATGCTTGTACAATTTGAACCTGACTGTTTTTTCCAAGATACATTTATTAACTATATTTGGATATTCACGAAGTTTAAAAATTTCATATTCTTCTTGAAAATTCTTCTTTTCATTAAGCTCAGATCGAAAAAAAATAATTTGTTTCTTTTTCTCACTAATCATTTCAACTTTATATTCTATAATTTTATCTTGATCAGACGAATCTGGATTTGGTTCAACACTTGCATAAAACACACCTTTTGTTCCATTTTTACCTTTTTTTCTCTGTAATCGAGGACTCGGATAGAAAAGAAACATCACTAAGCGATCCGTATCTTTTAAACCTGTCCACGCTGTTTCAATATCTAAATCTAATTCAAAATACACTTTAGTTTCAAACACATCTTTGATGAAGTTCATTTTAGTTTGAGTTTACCTCTTTTTAAATGTACATTTTAATACTGTTAAATTTAAACGGTATTATTTAGTCACTGCTGATTTTCGGGAACAGGAATAGAAAGTGTCCAAACTGGCCACTCATACTGAAATAATAGAAAGACTTCAAAACCAAAAATAAACTATATTTTACATAAGATATGAAAAACATATATTGCTAAACTTAAGCTTAGCAATAAAACTAGTAAATAAATTACTATGGTTCTCAGAAGGGGGGTCTCGAAAAACGCAGTTGTTCAATACAGTTTCACTTTATATTAGATAAATGTTTTTGAGAACTTCGCAAGAAAAAACGATAACATATGTTCCAGTTTCCAAACATTTTGATTTACTTTGTTGCTTTTTACGAAAATCAGGAAACTATATAAAATGACTTTGCGGGGCAAAACTTCCAAAATTAAATTTTAAACCTCTTGTGTTCAACTTCCTGAAGAGTTAATTATTTGTTATTGTGTCGCTGGAAAATAAATTTTGTTAGGTGCGTATAATAAAATTTCTGTAAAATATATATTTTCTTCCTGATCAAACTCGTTGTTTAAAATTCTACGACCAGTTTTCTTGCTTTACAAAACTCTGGTTGAATTAATGTACATTCAACTGGTTGTAGATTTTCTAGTTATTATCAAATGAAAGTTAGAAAGTAGTAGTTAGGTATTCTAGCAAATTAAGCCATAATCAATTTCACCAAATTAATCAAGGTAAAAAATAACAAGAAAAGAGCATCGCTAAGTGCAAGTTTGGAAACAAAAGAGCAAAAAACTCAATTCGAGTAAGCAGCCTTGTGAAAGTATAATTCGAAGAAATACTTTTGTAGCAAGAACAACAACTGAATTTTGGTTCTTTAGTGCCTCATCTGAGTTCTACACTTTGTATCAACATCCTTAGTTCATGATTGAGTTTAGTATAGACGTCTAGCGCTCTTGTTAGTTTTTTTACTCAGCCTTAAGTATCTGACTGTTCAAAAATTGATTCCAAGAACAAAATATCCTTGTTTCGCTTTAATAGATAATGAACATCAAATTTTTCAAGAAGATTTGATTTTAATACTTTGTGGAAATATTAATCTGATGACCTAGAGTTGGTATATTTAGAATCATTGAGATAAACCTCTAAGAATAGTTGTAACCGGCTGAATAGAAGTTGTATAATTACTCACTAGAATCTATAGCCATTTTTGTTTACAAAATCTTTATTTGTGGGATCTTTAAATGATCCAATTAACACAAAAGAATAGTTGTGTTGAGAAATAATTAAATGAGTGTTACGTTCACAACCGATAGAAAACTTAAAGTACAGGAGTAGTGGTTTCTATGTTTATTCCAGCTGCATAGACATTGCATAAAAAATTGTCTCCTGAATGCTTTTATAATTAGTAATGTCATCATGAATGAGCATACGCGCTGTTCTTAAGCGTCGATAGTTACAACAAAATGTAATAGCTATTTGAGGTCTAGATGGAACCTTTTTGGTTGGCCATGCGATAGAATGATATTGTGCAAAACAATGAAGATACTCTTTCACATAGTTCATGGTATGTTTCTATTGTAGGAGTAAATAAATATTCTTCCGGTTTTCTTTTTTTACAAACTAAGCCTTTCTATAAGCCTATCTGCTCAGAACCAATATCGGTCAAACAAAATGAATATATTTACCTGAACATGAAAAGAAAAAACAGAATGAACTTGAGCAAGAAAAATTATGGACCCTGCCTTCATCTTTCCTAGATAAGTAATACAGTAGCCTGAAATAATAGATACCATAAAATAGTTAGGAACATAAAATAACGTAAGAGCAAGTATGTACACCTTAAAGACCTTCCATTACAAGCCTGGGAAAGACAGATGACTGTTTACACCAAGATGTCCAGATCTTGAGAATGAATTTTCTTCGCCAAAACTACATTTTACTCTTATTTTTCATTACAACTTTCTTCCTATTTTGTTTTACCTTGAATAATAACATATATAGCTTTATTTGGCTCGATTAATAGAATGTTCAGATGATTATAACTTCGTCTATCCGATTGAAAATTAAGAAAAATATATGTGAAAGGTTTAGTGCAGTATAAATATAACGCGGTTTTCTTATATATAGTTAATATTTATCCCGTAGAATTCATACAACTAAATCAAGTATTTTAATATATATTATGTACTTAAGGAAATTAGACTTCCAGTTCGAGTAAAAATCTATAACGCTTGATAACGCTATAATTAACTTTTAAATGTATACTTACCGCTGCTTAACTTTAATTGACATAGTTAGCACGTATATTTTCTTTTAAGATAGTTTTATTACTCTAGTGACGCATAGTTTAACTTGTCTTTGTATCTAGTTACAAAACATAGTGTGTAAATGGAAGAAATACTGAAAAGAGCTAAAGGGAAAACTGCCCAAAATCAGCACAAGCTGCATTAAATTTATGGTTAAAGGAAAATGTTCAAGAAACGAAAGAAAAGGACAGGAAGAAATAGCTCTAAAGCTCAGAATCAATTAAAAAATCCAACAATACAGCATGAACCATTTGGAGAAACTTTAAAAGAAAATTTTAAGACATACAAAAGAAAGCGAGTATTGACAGCTTTGCAATCTAGAACTGCTGAAGCACCAGCAACTTTTTCTTCACTCAAGCCAAACAAGGTACCAAATCAGCTTCCAAAAGAAATTATAGAAGAAGATAAAAAGTTTGACATTAACTCGTATATGTCGGAGCTAAGACTAGACAGAAAAACACTGAAATCTACCATTGCAGATGTCGCACCAAAACGCACGTTGACTCCATTCGAAGAAAATATGCAAAATAGACCAGAGAAAGAATTTCATTTTGAAGAAAATAGTGAAGATGAGGAGATTTTGGAGTGGGAAAATAAAATTATGGAAACTGCTGCAGCAAAGAAACGAACATCTTTGAAACAGAATTTGTCCGACAAGACAACCTTCGTTAAGTTTAGTGAAAAAGTTGACCTTGAACCTGTTTTTGAAAATTTTTTGAACAAAAAAAAACAAGTAGAGTTAGTTTTCGAAGAAACAGAGGCTGAAATAGAAAAAATTAAGAGAAATTTGGCTATGGATTCAGCAGGAAGTGAGACAAGTAATAGTCGGGTCATAGAAGAAAAAAGCAAGAAATACGAAATTTTTAAATCTTTTTGTGACAAAATCTCAAAGCTAACCAAAGAAGCAGATGAAACACAAATTTTTGATGATTTTAATTCCCTGTTCTCCAAGCTCGAAGAATATTCGGAATTTGAGATGAACAAAAAAATAAAACATAAAAAGGATAATATCGGTCAGATTTTGTTAGAATACATTTCAGAATCTGAATCTTTATCAGAATCTACAGTTGAAATTAAAAAGTATCTTGAACAATCTGAATCTTTGAAAAAAAGAGCTCAAAAAGTTTTCTTTATGCTTGAGAAACCTAAATCACGATTTTCCAATGTAAGCGAAGAATTTATAGTAGAGAAGAAGAAAGAGATTATTGAAGTTAAACCTGTTCCTCGTGAAAAAATTAGTAACACTTTATCAAAAACAAAGAACATGTTTTCTGACTTTTCAAGTCTTGATTCTTTCTTAAGTGAACTCTCACAAGTGAAAACAAACCTAGAAGAAATTAAGTTAGTAGACGATTACTTTTTGAACATGGTGCTTATTTTCTTCTGGTATGATATCTTGTCTGATACTTTGATCCATAAAGATATATCTGCTGTTAGTATTAAAATATTTATGATTTATTTAAAGCTTCTTGAGAAATATGATGTTTCAAAATCTTTGAGATACAGTTTTATAAATGATTTTCTTAAAAAGGAATATTTTATATCTACAGAGGTACTTGAAAATAATGAGGTATTAATTTCTCTAATTAGCTGTCTTGCGGAAAATAATTTTATAGGAAAATCGTTGCTGAATTTTTCGATTAAGGCAATAATAGAAGCAGTGGAAAAATATAAAAGCTCCTTTTTTTTAGGTACGTGTTTAATGGAGACCAAGAATAGTTTGCAGATATATCAAGAAAGCATTCCTGAGGTTTTGAAGCTGTTGCAATTTTTAACAATTCTCTTTCCTATAATAAAAAACTTTATGGAAAAAAATACTTTTGAAAACTATATTGAATTGACACTGGAATTTTTTACTTATTTATCCAAACTGAAAAATATTCTAAATCAATTTCTTGAACCTAATGAACTCAAGAATAAAATTAAATTATTTTCTCAGTACTTGGATTTACCATATATTCAATACTTTGAAGAACTAGAACAAAAAACCTGAAGTTCAATAGAAAACTATAATGATAATATTTCACAAGTCCATTTATCCTCTTTATTAAAGTAACAATCCAAATACTTTTTAGACTCTTGAATTTGTTTAATCTCATTTTCATCCGTCAAATATCCAAATCTTATACTCATTATTCTTGCCATCAAAGTAAATTCAGGATCTACTTTTTCCAAGGCGTCCCAAGTTAATTCAAAACCCTCTTTTTTTTTTGTAAGGCCTGAATTTACATGTTCATCAACTTTTCTATCTCTAAATTTTTGCCATGTTTTCTCGGTTGGTCTATTTTCTAATTCACTCTTTTCTATAACATATTTTAATATTGTTTCTTTTTGCTGTATATCTTTTAAATCTTCTGTTCGAAAAGTAAATTCAGAATAACTTGAAACAAAACTATTATGCAAAACCCAATGTCTCAAAGCAACTTTCAAAGACGCTTCAAAATCACTTAATCCACTTTTACGAACTAAGCTTTTAAACTGCTTCATCTTTCCATCATAACTTTTTTCATTTATCTCAAACCCTTTGAATAAATCTGTATTACAAATATTTGAAACATAATATCTATATATATAATTTCCTCCATCTGCTCGACTATTAATCTGTTTTAAGGGATCCCGAATTACTTGAAAAATATGCTTATATCGAATAATTTTAACTTTTCCAAAATTCCAACCTTCTCGGGGGCAATATTTTTCATTAAATGCATTCGGCCAAGATGCTGATCCTTTTAATTTTAATGGGTAATCCATAACATTATCATGTGAAATTTTTATATTCAAGCTTTTAAACTGATCAACTAAGAAGGTTGTTCCAGATCTTCCAACTCCAGTTATTAAAAAAGATAATTCAACAGCTGAAGAGTTATATTCTTGTAGATCTCCCAACTTTGAGTTTTTTGAGTATGAACTTCTTTTATATATCTCGCTAAAACTTTCAGTTGTAAAAGCGAAATTAGTTTCTGTATTTTCAAATACATATTTAGAAGACAAACTAAATGGTAAAATATCTTTTTCCAAAGAAGTTTTCTTATGTTCATATCTTACTCTAGGAGATATTTCTTTCTTTTTAAAACCACCGTAAGAAGAGTAAGTAATAATCACAAGAAACAAAAACAGAAAAGAAAAGAATCGAATTCTGGTATAACGCTTTGGATAATCATTAACATTAGAATTCTTTGCATGAAGAAAACTTTCAGTTTCTCTTTCTCTTTGCATATTTTTGAACTTCTCTTTCGTTAACTTAAAACTTCCAGAACTTTGGGAATCCAACTGGGTATATGTTAACTCAGATATTTAACTCATCACAGTTGTTTTGTTGTACTTTCAGTCTAGTTAAACTAGCTTATTCAATGGTAATAAATGGTAATCCCAGTTTTTCGAAATTCTTGACATGAATGAAAGAATTAAATGATATAGTCAGACACTAAGCAGTCGAGTGTATGACTCTCTCCATACTGACTGTTTACACTTTACATAGTTATAATACAATATTACATTACCGCACAATTGGTGCAACTTTACATAATACATTTTTACTAATACATAAGCACCGGAAACAACAGATCGTAAAACCTCAATATCTCAACAACTACTGGGAGTTAGAAAACGTTACTTATATAATTTTAAAGCTCTTTTCAAGCTCTTTCAGTTAATTTAATTTAATATACTTATCATCATATACATATAGACGATACGGACAATTATTTGTCTAACTGATATAAAAGAAGAAAATACTACTCTATTGAATACTAACCAACCTCAAAAAGTGGTCCACAAGTCACATAATGAGTTTTATTTTTCCTTTATAATTCTTTTTTTGTTGTTTCTCCTATTTTTGATTGGTTTCGAGATTTCTTCTCTTGGTCCTAATTCATCTGAAACAAGAGATGAAGAAAGTTAACAAAAAGGCAAGGGAAAAACTGATTATTTATGTTCATTCTATAAACTAGTACAATCTGTAAATTCTGTGATGAACTTAACTGAAATTCTTCCCTTTGAGTTATCTTCTCCTTTCGTGTTTCCTAAAATATACACACATTCAGGTTTCACAACAGAAGATATTTGCAAAATTTACAGAAGAAGCTCATATTCAAAATATTCCCAATATGGAAAAATCATGAAGTATAGAAAACATGCTATTGAACTTGATTTTCTAATCACAGGAGTAGGAAGATCTGGAACAACTTTTTTAGTAGAGGAATTTAAGAACTTGAATATTAAGATTTCACACGATAACTTCATGAATCAAGCAGATAAACTAAAGGGATCAGCATCTTGGCCAAACGCATTTAATGAAAAATATTGTCCTCGAGAAGGCTGGAATTTTCCGGGCGTAAGAACAGTACGATACAAACATACTTTTCATTTGATTCGAAACCCTTTGAAACAAATAGTAGAGCTGATGGAGGAAAATTTGTGGATGGTTTTTTTCCTTCAATAATTTGTAACACAGATATTTTTAAAGGTTATAAATTGGAAAGTATGGAAGATCATGAGAAGAAAAACGAGTTTGCACAGAAACTCGAAAAAGAGGGATTGAACAAATTTGAAGCGTCTTTGAAGCTTGCATTAAGACATTGGGTTTTACATAATAGCTTTATTTCTAGTTATGCTGAATTTACTTTTCGTTTAGAGGATTTAGATAATCCAAACCAAAAAGAAGAAATTTTGAAAAAGATAATAAATTCTGCAAAAATAAAAGATAAACCTACGGAAGAAGTATGGGAAGAATTTAGAAAGAAACAAGTTGATGAACATACCAATTCCGACCATACAAAAAAAATTGACAACTTTAAACTAACTTGGGAAATATTAGACCGGGTTGATGCAGACTTTTCATTCATGGCAAAAATAATGAGCATTAGATTTGGCTACTTAACAGATGAACAAGAAATAAATAGAATTCAGGATTCAGGAAAATATTTCTATTGTAACTTTAATACAGAAAATAAGTGGACGTGTCGAATCTCTTCCTGATAACGTTGTTTATTTTTAGTCTGGTTGCCTCGAAAGTAGAGATTAGGAAAAGGAATCTTTCGTTATTTGTTCTAGAGTTTTAAGTTGAGTTCTATTCTATGGGATTAGGTCTTTCGGCATTAGTAGTTGTGCAAAGTATCTTTTCATCACCATAGTGTTCCATTTTTCAAAACTAGTACCAAAATTAAAACATGGTTTCACTCAAAGTACACCTCCTCTTAGGATTGAATGTTGTGAGAAACAATTAAGTGTTATTCATGACTTTTTTATGTTCTGATTGGTTTTATAAAGTTCGTATTTTGGTTAGCGCGATAAAAATAACTTCATGCAAGATTTATACCTTTACAAGCGAATTTTTGTTCCTGGAGGTTCTATTTTCACTACGGACAGGAAGACACATATTAATACAAACCCCATTAATCTGCCAGCAAGGAGTGGTAAGTATAGTTGTTAAGCTTTTCGTGGTGCATTTTTTTTATTAGCATTCTTTGATATTTAGTGTGGAGTGCTAGCCAGTATTGAGAAAGCTAAACAAAAACTAGTTCATTTTAAAAGCCATAGATGTGTAAGTATATGTATTTAGTTCATTGAGTAGTTTGGTATTAGTTATATAATAGGATCATACCTTCACTCAATTATTAAGAATATATATATAAGATGAACTCAACTCAACAAGTTGGGCTCAAGAAAAAGGTAAGATATGCAGAAGCTAAATGAAAATGATAGCTAAGACAAATCCAAATAAATTTCTGATGTTAGGTTCTGCAGGAAATTCCTACTTTCGAAGACTGCAAGTACTCAAGACTGGTTCTCGCTTTGATGTTTCTATCGACATTCTATGCAGCCGCGCGTTAATAGAGACTGAACAAACTGTTTTAGTAGGGGCAAATTTTCTTACACCAGTATCAGCTTACACCATCCCAAAGAATCATAGCAAATGAGCGCTTTGCAACTGTTTCAATGAAATAAAAAGTAAGAGCAAGAATCAATGAAGAAATTAACTTATACATTCATGAAATATCTGGGAAATGGTTTTGCGCATCAAGCACTATTCCCTCAATGCTAATTTGACTATAGAGTATATGAGTAGGCTATACAAAATAAAACCGGAAAACAGGGGGAAACAGAGAAAATGAATATAACTGGGATTCCAATAAACTGTAAAACCAAACCTTTTCTAAGCACGTTGTTTGATATGTTAGAAGAAGTAGTTACAGGCAGTTTGTATGCAGTTTCAGAAAGGTGAGATATATTTCTTGAATCGGTGATATTATTCTTATTTATATTTCGATTACGTAATGCTGTTTATGATGATGAAGAATATGCATAAGATAGAAGAAGTATCTCTATAGCACTCATTGGGACAAGAGAATAAACAAAATTATTGTCTAATTTTCTTACTGCAAGAAATAGAAGCAGATTTCTATCAGGTATCGGAAGTATGAAAAAATCGGGATTACTGTCTTGAAGATAATTGCTGGAGATGTGGAGTTGCTACTCATCATACAAAATTAGGAGAAGATATATTTACCCCGTAGCAGTGATAGCTCCTGCACTAGCAGTGGTTTTGACAATGTTTTTTGTAATAACCCTGGTTTAATGAGTGATACATCTTAATTGCCATAATAATAGTTTCTTGCTCTTAACACTTCAGCAAATCCTTCATGAATATTTTTGAATAAGTTAATCTCCAAGGATTTCCCAGAATTCCTTTTCAACTGATGCTCCCAATTAGAATCATCCTAGTCTTAAATATTTTTATGCAACAATATTGTTGGTTATAGTAAAGTAAGTTTTCGATCATCTATATTTTTTCTAATTTGTTTGTTGTCAAGAGCCAATAGTATCAGATAAATTTCACAATAAGATATGATAATTTTATTAGCATAACGCTAAGTTTAAATAAATAAGAAGTACCGCATTTTATTATCTAAAAGATACCTCTTTCCGAACTGGTTTATCATTCTAAATTTTGTTTTGAGAGCTTGTTTAGATTCATTAATTTTTTTCAACTCGATCTGTGCAAGGTTACTTCTAATCCGCGAATTTATTAACAGGGTAAGTTATTTCTTGATTATCTTCTTCGAGTACACAATGGTGATAGATTTCTTGTGGTTTCTCACTCTATTTTTCTTTCAGCTCACTTTAAACTGTTGGGAAGAGTTTTTCCTATGACGATTTGAACGATATAAGATGATATAGATTTGTTCAAATAATCTCTACAATCTATACAATATGGATAGAATGATTTTATTTTATTCTAATTTATATTTAGGTGTTTCAAATGCAGTATTAAGCACTAAGTATTCGTACTCATAGAATGGGGATTTCAGGTTTCACATGTAAGTTATTTAACTGCTATTTGTTAAACTAGTTAATTAATAAGTTAAATTCCAATGAACGAGAGCGGATAAATTAGATTATCCAAATAACCGGTTATTATTAATTAAATTCATTAGGTAAGATACCATTATTTTCCAGCGATTTTATTCAAGAAATGTATTATTTGCTCATTTCCTGGATCTATTCTTGTCTAACCCTTGGATATGCTAACCAAGCTCAATCGCGAAGCATTTAAATCTTCCAGTTGACTTTTTTCACTATCTTTTTACATTAAGAATAAATTTCTTACTATTAATAGTACTGTAATCCCAACTATAGTAGTAACTTCTAAGAAATTCTCTTTGTTGATTTTTTGAATAAGTTGGTGAAATCTTCTGTATATTTTTTGACTGAAAAGCAAGGTAGTCAACCCCTGTCACATCGAGTGATATTTAGATACTCTCTTTTTTTAAGAAGTAATATTCATGAAAGCTCCTGAAGTATCTCTGTGAAATTCCAGAGATCAAGTAATCACACTCAAGAAGATCTAAAGTCAATATAGAGCTAACTGAAGAAAAATTAGGAATATACTGATACTTCTTTAGTCACCTTTTGTTTTGCCAGCTCCATTAGGTCCAGAATATATACTTAATCTTAGCAAAATTTTCAAAATAAATTTAACCCATTGAAGATATACAATCCCACTTACAAACCACCTAAGGTTAGATATGTGTTAAGGGCGATAAAGCATATTGGGGTACAGAAAATACTGTCTCAAACATTAGTTGATGTTTTGAAAAGCTCCGAAGCAAACTATTTTGACCGACAGGTTTATTCAATAAGACTGAGAAGATCCTGAACAAATATTCAAAGTTTAATGGATAATTCCTTGGTGGAAAATTTCATCAAGTTTTACAAATATAAACTGAGTACCCGACAAATTTATTAAAGTACTCTAGTTAAATGAATCTCTATAAGCAAACTTCATGGATATCCTGGGTATAACTTTTACCAATATATGAAAATAATAGGAATGTAGCTGGTGGTTCGAAAAACTAATAAGTATAAGAACTACCATTCATTTTATACAGGTCTAATCCTCTCAAAGTAACAAGTTATACAATTTTTGCAGAGTTTAGCATTAGCACTTGACCATCTTTTTGCTAAGTCTCTCGAGCAGGTAAAAAATAATCCAACAAACTGTTGAGGATTCAGATATAGTAAATAAAAAGTTTGAATGGAATTTATCTAAGAAATCTTTAAGAATCAAATACTTAGCCACTCTCTATGGCCTATAAATGCTTATTCGTGTTGCTGAAATATAATGAAAAACATCATGCTCAATTTCCATATATAAATCTTAAATCAATACTTGTAAAAATTGGGAATCTATGAAATTTAACAAATAATCTGAATCTTCAAATATATCATGACAAATCTATTCATAGATCGTGTAGTTTAAAACCCGAAGTTTGGAAGGAAAACTAACATCAAGGCTCAGTAAGAGCCAATAAAATACATATACAATCCCAACAGCATAAACCACCTCATGCTTTCTTTTGTATTGAGGTATTGTCAAAGGTCAACTTAGTTAGAATAGCCGATTAGGAGTACAAATTTTCTCTTAAGAGCAAATGTTGGTTGTATTCAATTTAAGGCTAAAATATCCATTGTGGAAACACAAACAAGAATCCAAGCCAAAACCTAAAGATTGTAATCAGATAACAGGTACTGTTCCTCTTTAGCAACTCTAATCGCAAATAAATGTTAAGTTATAATCTAATTTCTCTTCAACACAGGTCATAAAATCTGGTGATGGTGTATTTATAGGAAAAATGAAGCTATTTGCATAAAGTAATTTGATTTTGCTAACATCCTTATCCGATGTCCATTGGGGAAATAGAAGACCATATTTCTGGTTAACAACTACAGTATTGTAACTCTACAGTGCTCTATCTGTTATATATGATCGTTTATCTTAGCCAAGCTCTTTATTGAGTGAAATGTCTCTGCTTTAGTGTCACACTTAGAATAAGAGAATTCACTTCCACTTCAATTGAATTCTTTTGTGTATTTTTAGCACGAAAATCTTTATGTTGGAGACGGAGTCTAACTATGAAAAAATCATCATCAGCAAGTTAACGCATTCCCTAGAGATTCTCTTTCACAATTATTTTCAGGTTCGAAGCCATTTTTCACACAATAAATTTACCGATACAAGTGGGTTCAATAGGGCAGTGTATATGTATTTTTTAGGTTTTGCAACCTGGTTGTGCTCTCATGAGTACTATAATACTATGTTGAATTATTTTGCTCTTAGCACTAGAACTATTACCGGGAGATAAGGGTAAAATCAACATAGCAAAGAGTTAATTAGCAGAGATACTATTTACATTTTCCATAAAATAATTCCTATCGCCGAGTAATAAATATATATAAATCACTGACTAACTACATCAGTATGGTCTTCCAGCTACATCCAACCTAATTTTTTTTTCAACTTCTTGCATACGATGATTCCTCTACCCAAATACTGTTTTATGTCAGTGTAGAAGAGAGCTTGCTATAGCTTCCCTGCTAAGAGAAAGTTTTGTCGATGTAATCAAGCCAGAATAAGCTTCCTTCGACCGATTTAGAATAATAGAAGTAAGCGCGATCTCTGTCTATAAGTATGTCTTGGGTTGCTTGTCTCAACTCCTGCAAATGAAAATGAGTTTTTCTAGATAAGAAAACCTAAGGGACTTTTAGAATAACTCATTTCTCAAATCAATTCTAACTTCATAAACCACTCTACCAACAATGTGATATCATAATTTACATATAAAATTATCTTAGGCCTTAAGCGGTAAAATTTGACATATAATAAGAACAGGAAGCAAACTAAGCCACCATCCTAAATTCAAAAATTCTGAAGAACTATGGTTGATCAATCAGAAACCTTATAAAGAATTTGACAAGCAAGCGATATTCTGACAACAGACATGCAGTTTCTATGGATGCTAAATGATATTGCAGGGAATCGTATAGAAAATTAATCAACACCAATAATGGTTACTGAACATGAACTACTTTAACCTTCTTCAAATTAAGTGGAAATATGCTTTTACAGAATTTAACTACATAAGAGACATCATTACTTAATATAAACTCACTCTCTAGTCTAACTGTAGACACAACTCCACCATGTGATAATTGCTCTTCTTCTCCTGGTATTACACAAGAGAGATAATGCTTCAAACCTATTTTATTAGCCCAGACTCACCCTGTTGCACGTAATAACATTTACAATTTGGTAGCAACAAACTTGGCCTATAGTAACACCCCAACCTGTCGGTAGCAAACTCATAAGCCGCCCACTCTTATTGCGAATAATGTTTGACTTCTCCGTAGAGCTCCAGTTGCAATAAACTTCTACACCGATCTTCATAACTTCATGCACAGTCTACTTAAATTCAACATATACGCAGATATCCAAGGATACATCTGCCTCAATCAGTACCTGTAAAAACATATAAAAAACTCACAACTGAAAAACTTGGATTTCTAGATGACACAGAAACAATCTTTCTTTTTCTCTTATCTCTCCAAGTATCTGGAACTCAATCTGACCTCACAACATCTTTTCGTTTAATTGTGTTCATTTCCTTCAAACTGAAGAATATGTTGAGCACATATTCTGGGCAAATAGAATAACCTGAATATTAAACTACCGGTGCTTAACCTTTTTCAATTTGACCTATAAGATCTTTTTTAGTGCAAACAAATCATATTCAAAGCCACAGCAGTCAGACACTAAGCAGTCGAGTGTACGACTCTCTCCATACTGACTGTTTACACTTTACATAGTTATAATACAATATTACATTACTGCACAATTGGTGCAACTTTACATAATACATTTTTACTAATACATAAGCACCGGAAACAACAGATAGTAAAACCTTAATATCTCAACAACTACTGGGAGTTAGAAGACGTTACTTATATCATTTAAAAGCTGTTTTCAAGCTCTTTCAGTTAATTTAATTTAATATACGTATCCTCATACATATATAGACGATACGGACAATTACTTGTCTAACTTGGT
Organism: Labyrinthula sp. Ha; assembly: GCA_015227615.1. Lineage (NCBI taxonomy): Eukaryota > Bigyra > Labyrinthulida > Labyrinthulaceae > Labyrinthula > Labyrinthula sp. Ha. The sequence goes on from JAALGZ010000080.1 coordinate 83,184, forward strand.
TGCGATGGAAGTAAACGAAAATCAGAGTGATCCCGTGGAAGAACGAACAGCACGGAGTGAAAACTCCAACTTGACCCAAGGGGAAACTCATTTACAAAACTTTCCTGCTTCAACTACAACACTTACGAAGCTAGAAATTACAAATGAAGCAATTAACGAAGAATTCTACAAAAAAGGACGAAAAAGATTGGAAAACCTTTTACGATCAAAAACTGATCAAAATCAATTCGAACTTCTGAAACAAGGTGTTGAGATGTACCTGCTTGCCTTAAAATTACAAATTAATGGAACATCTCTACGAAAATTCTTTAAATCTCACGACCGCAGCATCATTGATGAGCTGTTAGAATCTTACAATCCGCTTACTCAAAAATCTAACTACATTCTAGAGGAAGAAATTGACGATGAACTTTCAGATGACATCATTTCTCTTTGGAAAAAAGACGTTGTTTTCTTACGAACAATCCGAACCCCACATCGTTTTTGCAAAATCCTGCGACGCATCGGGGCTGTTACATTCTTACCTACACAAACCAGAAAAAGAATTAACTTTGGAAACTTGATTTACAGCTGTTGGGAGGAATCAGAACCCATTACAGACTTCGTTAAACGCTTTGATTCTTTGGTACAACAGGCTAATCAGATCAAGATGATGCAAAATGACTCTGATTTACTTACACTTTTTCAAACTAAGATTCTCTTCAGAAGAAACAACAATCAGAAAATTTTTACAGTTGTCAACAATTTGGATTCAAAAGATCTACCATTAAAGGATTACATGAGTGAAGTGACACAAGCCGTACTTCAGCATGACAATTCAGGTTTGATCCCTTTTGATGCTCCAAGTACATCAGTTGTTGCATTTACAAAGAAAATTGTTTCTTCTAATTCAAAAGGTACATTGTGTTTCAATTGCGGTGAAGATTTTCCACACAAAGGCAAACAATGTGCTGCTAAAGGTGCTACCTGTTCTTACTGTGGCAAACCTAATCATTTTGCAAAGGTGTGTTCAACCAACCCAGAACGTACATTACAACTTCCCAAGATGAAGAAAAAACCAACAAAGAAAACAGTAGCAGTAACATCTACAAAAGAAAATTTTAATCCTTTCAGTTTCGCTACTTCTCTTTGTACCACAGGTTCAAACTCTTTAGCTGGGCTGGATTCATGCAGCGATGTTTTCGTTTTTAGAAGCGCTGATTTTTTTACACACATGGATCAGAAGCCTGGTAAACTTACCCTTACAGAAAATTCTGGTAGCTACGAAAGCACTGGAACAGCCAGATTTGCATTCAAAGAATTTCCTTCTAAGTTTTTTACAGTACAGGCAATTTACATGCCAAGTGCAAATTTCAACATTTTGTGTACCTACGATCTAGAGCAACAGAATGTTAAAGTCAACCATCGCTCTAGAAACGTACAACTAGAAACAGGGAACAAATTAAAAATAATTTTACTTGGAAAGAAAAGCTTTATTGAAATCATTCCACTAGGGAAATCAGTCTTACAAACCTCTGATCCAAATCTAATGCATCGTAGATTGATGCATCTCTCAGAGGACAAACTTAAACATGCTGGTTTCATTAAGGGTTCTCAAAAACTAAACAGCTGCCAAGTCTGTCTTCAGACAAAAGCTAAACACAACCCAGTGAAGAATTTAATTCACAAGATGAAACTCTCTCCTGATTCCAAAGGTCAAGCTTTTTCAATGGACTTACTCATTCCGCCAAAACACTCGATGAAACCAGTCAATGGTGTTGTGGCTGCATTGATTTTAGTTGACCTGAAAACAAAATTAATTAGAGTTGCTCCTTTAAGAACACTTCAATCGAAAGATTTACTTGCAGCTCTTTACTACCTTCTTTCTACACTCAAAACTTTACCAAAAACGATTGTTACAGACCGCCAATCTGGTTTTACGGTAGAACACTTTGTCAACTCAATTTCCGCAAAAGGCATTCATTTACGTTTTGTCCCTAGAGATCGACATGACACTTTCAATGGAGTTGCTGAACGAACGATTGGCATCTTAAAGGTCATGGCTTCAGCCGCCCTACTACAGTCTAAACTTGATGACTCCTTTTGGATCTACGCGGTCAAATTTGCAAGTTACATCAAGAACAGAGTGCATCACAAAACACTTGGTGAATCACCTTACAAACTAGAAACTGGGCAAGAACCAAACCTTTCTTCACTTAGAACCTTTGGTTGCTGTTGTTTTACGTTAAAATCTTCTGGAACGAAGACAAACAAATTTCAAGAAAGAACAGACACTGGTCTCTTTCTTGGACTACAGGAACATTCAAGTTTCAACACAGCAATCATCTACAAACTTAGTACTGGAAAAATCATTTACCCTCAACTAACCGATGTTTGGTTCCAAGAATCAAGAACACATGATCAAATCGATCAAAATCCACCAACTTTCTCATTTGGTGACATCAAAATTGTTGACAAAACTGAAAATGACCCAATTTCTGAGGACGATTTTGAATCTGATGATGACGATGATTTCAGTCCAGATTTTGGTATACACTATGTACGTTATGGCCAGAAGGCAAATCAACAAGAAAATCATGATTTTGAGCATGATGATAATTTCGATGAAAATCCCCCTTCAGCAGATGTTCAACTCGATCAGGATCAAGATGCACATGATCCAACCCCATCTGCCGAAGTAACAAACCCTGAAACACCTCAAACGAGCGAAAACAGCAATGCTCGTCTACCAGTCACAACGCGATCTGGGAGAAATGCAACGAAATTCGACCTAAATCGGATGTCAGCTTTCACGTTGAACACAACTGAAGAAACAACACACATCATCAAGCCTAAAACAAAAGGTCAGAAAGAAAAGCTACGGAAGAAGATCATTCAGTCTAGAATTGATCAGAAACCTTCCATTTACCGTGACACAAGAGGTCACCCAGACGAAGCATCTTACAAGAAAGCGGTCGAAAAAGAACTCAAAGCTTTGGAAGAACGAAAGGTTCTCAAAGTGATTAATCGCTCTGAACTTCCTGAAAATGCTTACGTTGGAAAATGCACGATGCTTGTGAAACAAAAACGCAATGGTAGTTTCAAAGCAAGATGTGTTTACAATGGAAGATCTCAGAAATTCAAAATTACACCTTACCGCAGTTCTCCTACCTTAGACTACAACAGTCTTGCAGTTGCATTAGCAGTTGCAGCTCGAAGACAGTTCCATTTTAACACTTTAGATGTTAGTACCGCATTCTTGTACCCGGATCTACCTGCTGGCACTACACTCTACTGTGAAATCCCTGATGGACATGAACTGAAACATGACAAGACTAAAGTAATGAAGATTGAGAAAGCGCTTTACGGTCTGAAGGAAAGTCCCAAGCTTTGGTTTGACAATGTTTCTGCTACAATTCAAAAATTTGGACTCAAACAAGCGATCTTTGACGAGTGTGTCTTCTACAAGAAAGATTTAATTACTTTACTTTACGTTGATGATGTACTGATGCTCGGTACAAAACAAGAAATTGCAAACTTCTCAAAACAGTTTGGGAAAACTTACAAAATTACATTAGGATCACTAGATCAGAAAACAGACTTCTTAGGAGTTAACATTGAAAGAAAACCCAATGGAGACTACCAAATTGACCAAACCAAACACATTGAGAAAATTTTAGAAAAATTCAAGGATTTCAAGACTAAAGACAAATTTACACCATTACCTTCTACTTTCGCTGAGGCTGTTAAGAACAATTCCAATGCCAAAAGCATTAAATTTCCGTACAGAGAATTGCTTGGATCTTTAATTTAGTTACGACTTACAAGATTTGATTTACTCTACGCGTTACATGCGCTTAGTCAACTTTCTGAACACGTGACAAGTTTTGCAGTAAAGTCAATTCTCAACACATTAGGTTACATTAGTAGAACGAAACATCAAAAACGAATTTTTTACTCAGATCAATCAAATGGTGAAATTACACTTCTTGCCTTTTGTGATGCTGAATGGGCCTCTAACTCACTTAACAGAAAAAGTGTTAGTGGTAACTTCATTTACTTTGGTCAATCGCTCATTACTGGCAGAAGTTCAAGACAAAGGACAGTTGCTACCTCTGCTGCCGGAGCTGAGCTGATTGAAATTTACAAGACAGCAAAACATTTGCAAGGAATCTACGGATTGTGCATGGATTTAGATTGCAAAGTCAAGCTACCTTCAGTGATTTTTACAGATTCACTTAGTTCAACTAAAACCTTAGAAAAGACAGTTTCTCCAGAGCAAAAACACATGAGTGTTGCAATTCATTTCTTAAAAGGACTCATTCGTTCAGGAAAACTAAAGGTGATTTTCATCAAACGCGAATTCAACATTGCTGATCTTCAAACGAAACAGAATCCAAGAGCTGAGTTTGAAAAACTTTGGAACATGACTCATTCAAGGATGAAGTGGCAGCATTTGAAGATCTAAAAAGACCGCATGGAGTCAGACACTAAGCAGTCGAGTGTACGACTCTCTCCATACTGACTGTTTACACTTTACATAGTTATAATACAATATTACATTACTGCACAATTGGTGCAACTTTACATAATACATTTTTACTAATACATAAGCACCGGAAACAACAGATAGTAAAACCTTAATATCTCAACAACTACTGGGAGTTAGAAGACGTTACTTATATCATTTAAAAGCTGTTTTCAAGCTCTTTCAGTTAATTTAATTTAATATACGCATCCTCATACATATATAGACGATACGGACAATTACTTGTCTAACTTGGTTGCGATGGAAGTAAACGAAAATCAGAGTGATCCCGTGGAAGAACGAACAGCACGGAGTGAAAACTCCAACTTGACCCAAGGGGAAACTCATTTACAAAACTTTCCTGCTTCAACTACAACACTTACGAAGCTAGAAATTACAAATGAAGCAATTAACGAAGAATTCTACAAAAAAGGACGAAAAAGATTGGAAAACCTTTTACGATCAAAAACTGATCAAAATCAATTCGAACTTCTGAAACAAGGTGTTGAGATGTACCTGCTTGCCTTAAAATTACAAATTAATGGAACATCTCTACGAAAATTCTTTAAATCTCACGACCGCAGCATCATTGATGAGCTGTTAGAATCTTACAATCCGCTTACTCAAAAATCTAACTA
>JAALGZ010000081.1:0-84297 GCA_015227615.1 Labyrinthula sp. Ha
AGCGCCGTGCTTTTGTCGCGCAGCACATTTTCTGCTGCATAAGCTTGCGCCCTTAGTCTCTCGTTTTTATCCGTCAGGCTGTTGATACGGGACTGGAGGGTCTTCTCCTTATCGGTGAGCATATGTTCCGATCTCCTAATCTTGCGCTTCGGCGCTATTAACGACTTTTCTATATGAGGGTCGGCTTTGACTAGCCACCTAAACAGCTTCACGCGCCTCGGCCTAGTTGGGTCATCCCTTATAGCGACGTTAGGTTTAGGCATGTTACCGTTGATCACTGCTAATCCTCTATCCGCCATATACTGGATATTAGGCGCAATGACATCACCGGTTGAGTGAAAATACCATGTTGGCATGTTAGTCGCAAGTAGCCTAATAGGCGCTTTCTTCCTCATACTGACCAGCTGGCCGAACGAAACTTCCTTACTCTCGCGGAAGTTTGGGACGGCCGCCAACATGTGCGCGGCTCTTTCCGTCAGCGGAACATTGTCAACTTCCGCTTCCGCCAGCGCTATCATCAGTATGAGAGGAAAATTCGAGGATCTGTGGACATTCTTCTTCTCGAGCAACTCAACCGCCCTCCTTCCGTCCATCTTCTTTTGCGCCTCGCGCAGATCGTCCTCACATACCACATATTTACTCGGCGTAAAGTATCGCGGAACCTTCGTATAGAATTCACAGTCCCTCTTTGCCAAATTCTTCTTGCGCTTCTTCTTTGGCGCCTTCTTGCCGCCACTCGTCGGCGCGTCGCCCGTCAAGTCTACTTCAGTGCCTCCTTTGCTTATGGGCGTCCTTTCCTTAGAGGGCACTGCAGGTGGCGCTGTCTTTTTCGCAGGCGCCCTTCCTCTTGGCGTAGAAGGGGGAAAGATGAGTTCTTGCGCCGTCCCCTTTATTTCCGACCTTTTTGGGGAAGGCGCTAACTTCTTCAGTATCGATCCCTTTTGCGCCGCTCCACTACGAGGCGTAGGTTCGCTAACCAGGGTGGATACAAGGTCCACCCCTATAGGTGTAATAGATTCAGCCCAAGTCGTAGCTCCGCCGCCGCGCCCCGAAGGCGCACTTGCTACTTCATCTTCATTCGCAACTACGCTCGCCAGACCGGCCGAGCTCTCGTCATCATCTGCGCCACTTACTTCGACGCCACTTTCTTCATGTAGTAACGGCTCTTCGGTGGATATGTGCGGCCCTCCGGCGACTCCTCTTCGATCAGGGCTACCCGTACCCGTCACTATCAAGTTGAGGTGGTGCGCCTCATCGGCCGCGCGTTTCTCTCCCGCCGGAGTTACTACGTCCTCCTCTTCATCGTTGGCGGGAACCTCTTCCGCCTCGGCGCTAGCCGCATCTTCAGCGCCTTGCGCCTCTTCGTCGCGAGCCACGCTCTCATCCCGATCGATTTCGTCTCGAGCAGAACTCCCGTCCCGATTGATCTTGTCTCGATTCCTCTCGTTTTGAATGTTCTCTTCTCGAACATTCTCGTCTTGAATATTCTCATCTTGAATGTTCTCGTCTCGAATATTCTCGTCCCGGATATTCTCGTCTTGCTCCTCTTCTCCCGAGGAAGAGGGCCCGAATAACTCTGCGTTCTCTTCTTCTTGCTTTCTTTTCCTATTTCTCCCTTCTTCTTGCTTTTTCTTCTTTTTATCTCTCTTCATGCTCCTCGCTTCTCTATCTGTCATCCTCCAATATTCTGTCGACAAATTATTGAAATTTCAATGGAACAATCTAGTATCTGGTCCGTTAGATTGCCTGTCTGTAGAGCTCCTGTAGATGTGTTATAAACTGAGGATAACTGATATCTTTTCACTCTTAGGTATTATTTTTACTTTACTAAGCTCTGCTATGCTTCCTGAACGCTTGCTGCTTAGTCGTTCTTTTCTGTTGGTTTTCCTTAATTGATTATTAGCTATGGCCAAAAGTGGCAATTATTCTATCCAATAGTATTCTACCTTTCTAACCAATCATATCGATATATAAATATGAAATACAAAAACCTTATAACAATACAGAAGGAATACTAATTATTTGTCAAGTAGAAAGCAATGGTGTACCCTATATGCAAATCTTAGATAGACCATCTCTCTTATTGCCAAAGTTCACAGCAATGCAACGAAGAAAACTAATTGGTCTTAAGTGTTTCGAACTTGTACTTGATTGGCGAGGAAATATATTGAATCAACGCGAGGCGAGGTTTCTACAAAACCTCCTTCATATATTAGATGTTCAATCTGTTGAAATATGTTCTCGCTCATCCAAGCCAATATTAGAGAAAATCTTTTCGTTGGCAATGTCAACAAGAGGTAAATTAAAGAAAATATCTTTTAGCATTGCATCACAAAAACTATCAGGAGAAGTTTTTATTAAGCACACAAAAAGAAAAAAAAGCATTGAATATATTGATTTTTTAGGTATCAACTCTGAAAAACAATATACTGAAGTTTCTAAGCACTTTAGATTACTAGGTATGAACCTAAGAGAATTCAAGACAGATATAAATACTTCATTCTTTTATGTTTGCAAGTATTCTATCAAGCATAATGTCTTGCCAAATCTTGTTTCACTGACGCTATGCAGGATAGAAACAGATTTAGTTCCTGTTTTCTTTTGTCTTGCCGATGAACCTTTCTGTAACCAACTGAAAGTCTTAGATTTAAGCTATTCCTCGAAGTATTTAAGTCAAGCAAGATCGTGGGTTCTGAGTAAGTATATTTTTTCAGTACAATCTCAGATTCTACTAGTAATGAATTTTTACGTTCCTAAGGCTACTTCGTTTTCTCTTCTAGTTAATAGTTTACTCTTATCCCAACAAAATTTACAATGTAATAGTGTCTTTACGTTTAATTATGGCAATATAGTGGTTTCTAGACAGGTTGATAGATGCGAGGTTATTTCAGAAGGAGCTTTCAGTTATGATCATGGAATACTCAGGAAAGAATTAAAAAATAATTAAGATAAATTAAGATAAAGTTTTCTTCATAAAGCCATTTATAAATTTTTCTAGGTATCTAGCTTTGGTAGATATAATCTCAGCAACGAAAGAGTTCATCTGAAGTCTTTTTCTGAACTCCATTTATGTAGTAGGTAAAGTAAATAACTTGTATAGTATAATGTGTTCTCGTATGCATTTCTTAGTTTTATTTATGTTCCCTTTGTTGTTTAATAATAGTTCTTGAATCTAAAGGAGGATATCTTTTGCCTGACAAAGTTCTAGACGCTGATAGAAAACAAAATCTAGTTTAATCTTTACCACAATACCTCATAAAAAGAAATTTCCTTCTATGCATCTTTCTAAGAATATTCTTTAATATTTCTTATTACTATTTCTTGAATATATTATTGCAATAATTTATTTCATACTACAATTTTCAGTTATCTATTCGTTCTTATTTTAGTTTCAAAAAGCAAAGAAATAACAATTTAACCATTCTAAAACTTGGATCTTTGAGAAATCCAGTTAAAAAGAAGTATCTGCAAATAATATATACAATATCTAGCTATTTTATTCCAAAGCTTTGTTGAATAGAAATACAGCTTTCAAGCTAATACAATTCTATTGAACTTCCTAAGTGTTTGTTAAGAATAATTTTATAGTATAAGAAAAGAGAACAAACATTTTTAAATGTTACGAGGAGCGCCTAAAAAACTATCCACTGAATTTGCAAAAGTTAATGGTGATATTTTGCTTCAACTTATATACGTTTCTCCTACTTCAGCTGAGCTATATATTTCACAAGGTGATTCTCGAGCTTTTGATATATCAAACAAGGATTTGAACGAAATTAGAAATGTACAACACTTAGATTTACAGATTACCTGGGAAACAAAAAGTATGAAAACTGGAGACTTAGATTTTCTCAAAAACCTTTTGAATAGTTTACACATCAATAGAATAAGTCTTCAGCTTATTAATCTAACCAAAGCAAATTGGGATAAATTATTTTCTTTGGTTATTTCAAATGTATGTGATATGAGAGAAGTTAAGATTGAAGAGCAAACACCTAAACTTTCTGCCTCAATATTTTTTCAATGTATGACGAAGCATAAAAATATTTCTGGATTTTCATTGAAAAACGTAGTCTCAAAGAATATGCATTACCAGTTCTTAGAATACTTCAAATCAAACAGCGAAAATTTACAGAAGCTAACTCTGAATATGAATCTTGCTACATTCTATGTTTTGAAATACGCAGCAAACCTGAATAGTTTTCCACATCTTACTTCTCTAAAGTTTGATTTTGTACCAGAGAGTAACAGAATTTTCATTCCTTTGCTATGTGCTTTGAGAAAAAAACGCTTTTCTTGACCAGTTAAGCTTTCTTTCTTTGAGCTTTTATACAAAGCATAAATCAAAGTCTTCAACAGTTTTTGTGCTATTTGAGAGATTAGGATTAATTGAAAAAAAATATGAATTTAAGTCTGAACTGTAGTACATGTGAATACATAGGATACTCATTATCATACCATTCTCGTCTTTGGGAAAATAAGTTTCTTCGTTATATAAGTCACATGAATGTAACTGCAAATGAGAACAAGGTAGAAGAATCTGCTGGAGGATTCATGGAATCCCTTACAGAAACTGTTCATAGGAAAACACATTTTGATATCAGGGTTAACTACATTAATAAGCCTTCGTTCGGACTGCATTGAAGTTACATGTGTATTTATTCTTAGTATCAACTAATGATTAAGGAGAAAATATAATAGCTTATTTTGCTTGAAACCTTCGCAGAGAAGAATAAAAAATCATAAGTAGTACAACTCTCTGTATTCATGCTCTTTTTTCTCTCTTTTGGATAGAAGTAAGCTATATGCTTTGGTCAGGTATGTAGAGCCCGTTCATAATCTTCTGAAGTATCATATGCAATAATTATCAGAACATAATGAAAACATCTCTCTCTATATCTTAAAAGACATATTTTTTGGAGAGACAAAGGGCCAGTTTGTCAAATTATATATACTTGTAGATTGGATTAGACTTAATGAAAACCAATAATGAATTGAAGGCTTTCCACCGAACAAGAAATTTATAATTTGAATTTCTTCAAATACAATTAAAGGAGATTCGTCGATGACAGCAATAAGCGGAAATTAGATATCAATATGAAAGCACACATAGTTTCATCACAAAATTAAAACTCATCTCTCTCCTCAATCATTTCCTCAGTTTAAAACAAAGTCCTTCCTACCGAAAATCTCCAAAGACGTTCCAATCTTTCGGAGCAGCTTCAATACGTGTCAACAAGGTTCGTGTACCAATATATAGAGCGTCACAAAAGCAGACATTTTTTAACAGGATTTTATTGACGACGTCCATCCATCGGTGCACATATCTTAGGTGCAAGCAATTTAAAATTTTCCTGGAGAATTAGAAACGAGACTATAGTTTTCTGTAGATAGCTAAAGCTGAAAGAGTTTGAGTGGCGGGTTAATTCATCATGGAGAAGTGGTTCAAGTTGGTATGTATGGATATGGATATAAACGAAAGAAGTTATTACAGGTAGTAAAGTAAGGCAAGGATAACCAAAATTTCAATTATGGGTGTTATAATGATGCGTTCAATTGCAGTGGATTTACACTCCAGGCTTATATTAAGGAAATGAAAGTAGGATATACTATTCATCATGAAAAACCAGAGTCAAGTAGAGGATTTCACAGCTCCTATTAGAGAAAACCTAAATCTAAAAGAAGCATACAGATTGACCGCAAAATCGTTGATTAACAACTAAAGAATGTGCATGATAAAACAGTGGTTGAATGTAAGTAATGAAATAGTAAGTCTACTACCGCACTTAAATAATAATAACTTACATTGCACCAATGTAACATAAACTTTAAAAAAGCAAGAATTAATACATTTATTAAATTTGAATTTAAAAATAAACTGCATTAAATAGAATCTTTCTATCAAAGCTATAGTTTGACAAAAATTGACCTGTAATTAATGTCAGCAAGTACTGACCGTGTTTGTGCACAACGCAAAACAAACGGTCAGGGAAATTTGAGTGCATATATGAAAGCTTCCTATTTAGCTCTACACTTGGCTAATTGCTGTTCATGTGAAATCAACAGTTTTTGTATTCGAAAACATATTGGATTCAGGAAGTTATTGAAGCTACTGAAGTGTTAACTATTCATGATTAACATCGATTCTTCATCACTTGGACTCGTAGAACAAGTTCATGTATTTTATTTTTAAATCCAAACTCTCCTGCAGGTCAGCTGAGAAATTGTTTTTTATCGAATATTGTGACGTCTTCTAGATCTCTTCAGAAATATTGCAGCAATATCTGAGATCTCAAAAGTAGTTCCATCTAAGTGCAGTATAACCTTTGATAAGAAGTTACTCTCTTGGTACTTCTGTTGGATATAGTTGGAACCAGAATATGGATATTTGTTTTGTTGTTATTGGGATAGTATTTATCTATGCTGGCATAATTTACCCCACTCTTTCAATTGTACCAATAACTTAGTTTCCCAATATTAATAATAAAAAACCAACGAAACAAATAAATAAAATATAAATTCATGTTTTTCAATGTGTAAGTTATACCTTAAACTCAATCTTCAAGTTGAGTATTGCATTCCAAAGTCTATAAATATATTTAGATTTAAAACTGGGGCAAGATGATAGTGCAATCAAGAGTTCACGACAAAGTTCATTGTAATAATATTTACTGACTTAGGAGTGGTGTTTGTGGGTTTAAATTATTAAAAAAAATAATTCAAAATATGGATTTCTGCATCCTACATATTTTGTAATAGCCTTAAATCACTTAACTTTTAAATTTTAATTTTAACAAAAAACTAAATCTTCTCAATTTCAGTATTCAAAACTAATTGTCTTAAATCTCGAATTTAGTTAGTTCAAATATCTATTTTTTATTGTCTACACGTAGTTTAATGCTTCGGTGTTAAAGCTATGGAAAAGTTTGTAAATCCATCTTCATATTTTTCGAAGGCCGAGTCATGGCGGCCATTTTTAAAGAAGCGGAGAGCATGAAAAGCTCCCCACTATGCTAGAGTTAAATAACTACACACTCCCTTGCTTTCTAAGTTTAACTACTTGCTTGCTAACTTTTAGTACACTTCACTTTCTCCCTGCCCACTCTATATTTTGTCTGTGGACTGGGGTTAATAGTATAGGACCTTGGAGTTTTGCTATTGATGTACTGGTAAGTTTCATGGAATTCCACTAAAAAACCTTACTGGTACACATCGTCGAAATCTCTCTAAGCTCCTTACTGGAAAAGTGGCATAAGTTACACTGGCGTAAAAAAGTTAGGTTCCCATCTATGAGGTGTTTCGAAGAAACGAGATAGGACTTTTACACTCCGGAGTGTCTCACTCCACTTGAATCTGATTGGTCAGATTTCCGAAAATTTTATACTTAGTAAGGATTTTCTTTCCTATGAATTTTTATTAAACTTTAGTTTTTCTTCATATCCTTTAGGTTCAAATTATGAATTTTTGTGCCTTCGATTTCCTAGGCGAATTCCGGTTCCGCGCCTTTAAAAATCCCGCTAAGTATGAAATTTTGTTTCTGCGCCCTCAAAATCAAAACGAAGGGAAAAGACAAAAAACTTAAACAAAAACAGAAAAAATAAAGACGGATGTTGGACCTTAAAGTCCTCGAGCTCTGCAGAAGAAATATTTGAAACACTTAGAACTAAATTTCAGGATGCTATAAAACTAGAAAGAGGTCATCACACAACTTTATAAAGTCAGAATCAGTCAAAAAGTTTGGAATTGAAGTAGTTAAGTTACTAAGATGTAAATTTGTTTGTAGAACTTCGAAAAATTGCACTTTTGAAGTTAATCATAAGTTTGATTTAAGCAAAAATACTTACGTCTTTAAGTTAGTGAATCTAGCACATGTTGGACATGATTTTTGGAAGTTCTCAACAGTGAAGAAGTACTTAAATGACTTCTCAGAGGCTGAACCGGAAAGTTTACATACATTATGTAGAGCTGAAATTTCAATTGCCGCAAGAGAATTAGCCCTTCTTAGGAATTTTCCAGAAATTGTCTATTTCAAAACTTTGAACAAACGTGAGATGGTGAAAGCAAGATCTAACAGAGAAAATTCAAGAGATAGTAACATGAAGGCACTGGCCCAATATGGTCATCGTTGTCAAGCCAAAGATGGAGAATCCGCACGCTACTTCAATAGATCTTCTTATGGCAAGGTACAGCTTCGTGGGGTAACATTTCAGGAACCAGCACAGAAACAACCCGCATCCATATGCAGTTGCTGTATCCAGATTGATACAACCCAGGATATCTCCCGGTATAGAATCTTAGCAATAATGCCAGTAGATGTCGATTGCTTCTTCAGGTTCAGTTTCTTTGGATGTAGCTTCATGGAAACAGAAAACCGTATGGACGAGGTAAAAGGTTTAAGATTCATTGGCCTTACAGGTGCCAAGCTGATCATGAGCGATGGATCTAGGTCACTTGCAATAACTGCTAGGGAGCTTCACTCAGCTCACTTTCAATCTCTGAATCATTTTCTTGCCAGCTTATCTTCGTGTTGCAGGCCTTTGTCTGGCAAAGATTTGTCACATTTCAGCGCAAGCATAAATAAAATCTTGTGCTAAACACTCACTTCACCGTCCACACTCGTACCTTTTTTTGAAACTCTGCTCAAATGTTACCAAAACCCACCTTAACAAGATTTTGTAAAAAACTTAATTAAAAATTAAGACTCAATTTGTTGGACTTTCACATGAAAGAGCTTAACTTTCAATAACAAAACTACACAACCAGTTGAGCATATGCATAGTAGTTTCAAAAGTAGGAGAACTTTGAGAGAACCTCAGCTGAAATGGACGTTGGATGAGGTTTTAAATTATCATGATGGGCTTGTTCAGAAATATATCAACGGAACTATCTACAAGCTAAGATCATTAATAACATCTGATGCTAAACTTTCATCTGAGATAGAGAATTTTCTGAAAACTGAGAGTAGGAAGATGTATTCTACCTGTGTCAGAATGTATAAATCTGACGTTGAATTTAAAGTGAAGGATGAAAACCAGGAAACAAATTCTATCGTAAAACTAATTGAGAAAAACGGTTCAAAACTTAAATCGTACACATGTTCAGTGTGGACCAATATGCATTTGCCATGTAGGCATTTTACAAGGATATGTGTTTGGCTTGGTCCAAATTTTTTAATCTAAATTATTTATTGCCTTAGTGGAACTATCGTAATCATCCTTTGTATAAGAGAGCTTTAAGTATATTGGACAGGTTTCCAACTATAAAACCGATGAAGATGGAGTTTGGAGTCCAAGTTCTAGGTCTGAAAAACATCAACGCACCAGTCAAACCTGTAAGTAAATATTCCAAAATGTTGACTGAAGCTAAGTTGCTGTATATCGAAACATCTCAGACAAACGAATGTAGGCGCAAAACTTTTGCAGCCATAAGAACGATGCGTAAATCACATCGTAATAATCCGGATGTGGTCTTCTATTAGCTAGAAGTTGAAGAATTAACACATCTAAGTCAAGAAAGAGCAGTGAACTTGGTATCAAGTTTGAACATGAAATCACCAGCGAAGAGAAAAAGAATATATAAGGTTGTGGTTAAGAAGAATCAATCGCGTCTGAATTTAGGATAAAAAAATAAGAAGAAATCAACTCATATTTTCATTGAGCTCTTGACTTGAACTTTATTCTTGAGTTCTTGACTTGAATTTTATCCATATATATATATATTATTTTCCAAGCGCCCATGCTAAATCCTATCCCTTTTAAAAGTAATCTTTAATTAAGCAAACATTTTGAAAATGATATACCTTTTCTTGGGTTTTGTTTTTGTGAAGCGTCTTGAGCTTTCTTCTTTTCTTCTGTAAGTGCATCCAACTAGAAAATGTTTGAATAGACTAAAAAATAATATTATTTTTGTTTGAATACATGCAACAATAGAGATAGATCAACATGATCCAGGTTTCATTCTTATTTCATCATTTCTTGTGGCTGAACATCGTTCTTTCACAATCTTGGTACAGTTTTTCTGTTTTGTTGGATTGATTGATTTTATCTTAAATTTTTTTTGGGGAATTTCCAATTCCGGGCAATCAGAAAAGTGGAGTCAATAACTCCGGTGTAAAAAAAACGAACCCTCCGTAGTGTATTCTAATATTAAATAGGGTGATGTACCATTATAATACTATATTTTGTAAATATAAAGTCCTTTCCAGACTAAAAAGTTTACCAAAATAGACATACTTTCATTTCTAAACTGTACATAATTTCTAAAAAGTAATCTTAAAAAGGATATTTTATCTCTTGATTAAATTTATCAAAATACTGTTCTATCTATTGCTGATAAAATTTTTCTGGAATCTTAAAAATATTGTGACTTCAAGATAATGTCAACTGAAAAAGGGAAACAACATTTATTTTCTCATTTTGGGTTGAAATTCAATACAACAACAAACACAAAAAATATAGACCGGTTAGTAACACAACAAACAAAACGATACATTATTAATGCTAATGCAAAAAATATGTTGAAGTGGTTTGAAACACTCGGAAACATAAAGTTGGAAATTTTCTACCTTAACCACGTCATGGGAAAGAAACAGCTTCAGTACTTGTGGGATGTTTTAGCATGTTTGGAAGTTTTTCATTTCAAAATATATTCAAATACATTGCCAACTGATTTTTTGCAGGGTTTTATTCGTATGATAATTTCTGCACCAAAAAGAATAATAAAACTTGAACTGATTCAGAACCACAGCGAACTTGATGCATGCAGTGTTTTTGAACCCTTATCAGAACAAAAAGATGTGCATTATATAACATTTACAAAATTAAAAGTTTTTTCACCTGCAAAGTCATTAACTAAATATTTAAGAACTGGTGGTAAGAGTTTAAAAGGTTTAAAAGGTTCTTTATGTAAATTATTTTTCCCAGTTGTAAAGTCTACTTTGCTCAGCTCAAACTTCAATAATCTTAGAAGTTTGAGACTTAACTATGAGAATGAAAACGACAAAACTTTTGTTCCCTTGATGTTTTCACTATCAAATGGAAAGATTTTTGAACATCTAAGTAGATTTCGATTTAATTCAATTTGCAGAGGTTATCTTTCGAGCGAAGAGATTTATGCTCTATTTAAACTTCTGATCGCAATTAAAAGGAAAATGTCGTTAACAATCCTCTTTGATGTATTATTGGCTCAAAAAACTTCCTTAATTCTTGCCAGTATTTTATCAGTGAAAGATAATATAAGTTCTGGGAGCACCTACCTTTTTCTTGTTGAGGATGCTCTTGTTCGAAGAAAACTTCATATCTGTTCTTTAGTTGCTAAAAATTGTTTTACTGCAGAAGCTAATTTCTTAGAGAAACTATAGAGAATATTAATTTTCATTTTTCTTCAGTCCTCTCAAAGTAGAAAGTCTCTGATAAAATCTTTTCAAGGCTCAAAAGTAAATTGCAGCAGAAAATAAACCATATTGAATACTAAATAATCATTCAAGGAAATAAGTTTTCTTATATATATATATATATTAATATTATCTAGAAAATATCTGTACAAGAAAAAAACAACTATTAATCAGCAACTGAAAGAATAATTGATATCGTCATGGGATTATTATTACCAATAATTCGTAGAAAAGGTTATTTAAGCAACTTTTACACGATCAACTTTCTTGAAAAACTTATTATCGGAAACTTCTACCAATATATCAGCTTTTTTATGAAAACTTTCCTGCTTATCGGTTTCAATAATAAGATTACTATCCTTTTTCAAGAAGTTAGCACTCCAAAGAAAAGAACTAAAAAGTAAGGAAATAGAAGAACTTCTTTTTATAGGAACAGTAATACCAAACTTAATTTTACTGTCCAGACTTTGCAAAACTTTAGCAATTAGTTGAGTTTCAGCAAGTGAACAAAGACCGTCAATGTATAGAAAAAAAGTATCTAATGAGCGTAATACTGTTGTTTTGGAAAGATAATAGAAAAATGATAGAAGATAATTTTCTCTGTCTTTTTCCGCTTCTAGAAAAACATGGTTTAATTTTGGAAAGATGTTGCACCTTGACTTGAATTTCAATAAAGGAGGAAAAAGATTATTTACAATAGTTCTGATAAGTGTCAAATTATCTCCATTGGCTCGCACAAACTTTACTAATGAAAACATATGTGATTCTTTTTTTAATTTTTGATACGAAATTTTTTCCAATCCCTTTATTTGAGATAGAGAAATGAAGAATAAGTTGGCACTCAGTTGGAAATAATCCTTCGTGATTGAAATAGAACTTATTTTCTTTGGGGAAAATATAATCGGAACAAGACTTGATTCAAAATCTGCATTTGATACAACATCATTTCCTTCTATTCTAAACAATGAAACTTCTAAATGAGATATTAAACTAGAAATATAATTAACGTCTTTCTTATTTAAAGGAAAAATAGGTTCAAAATAAATGCTGCAAGAATTTATCTTCTTGATTAAGCTAAAATAATATTCTTCTTGTTCATTTATATTGCTCTTACTTTTTATTATTATTCTTATATGTGGTTGTCTATTTTTAATATTTGGTACGACAATCTTGATGTTGAGGTGTGTAGTGGTTATATTTATTTGGTTTCAGCTTAGGTGTTATAGTGGTTCCTGAAATATTTTGATACCTGGTTTAGTTATGTGGATTGTCACTCGTGAGATATGGTTTTCGTTTACGATGTGTTTATTCTGCTATATGAAGGATATTGAATGTATTTACAGTGATAAAATGCTATTTATGATATATTTCTAGGTGTTTCTTGAAGGAAATGTCATTTCTCTTTGATTTGAAGACGTATTTATTCATCTTTCTACCTTCGTATTTGGTGATATTTTCGCCCGTGATGTTGTTTGAAGGTGTGTACTTTACTGATGTTTTCACATTGTAGATTTACATTGCGCGATATTGATTGATATAGGGAGAATTCGAGATAATGTTAGTTACAATTGACGAAAACTGGTAAGCCAAATGTTTGTTATGGGAAATATGCTAATATTATACATATGATTGTTATTCTTCGGTATTGGAAATACTTTGAAATATACTAGTACGAACTTTTTCCTTGATATATAGTTAGTACAGAGTGATTTTTTAGCCGTTATAAGAAGTTAATTGTTAATAAGTTTTTGTTGAAAAAAGAATAAGAAAAGTTTTCTATATATTAAGAAGGTACCCAAAAGCTTTGTGAAGTGTTGATTTTTGGCCACGTGTATAAGCGTCTACTTTTGTTTCAAGTATACACGAAAAGCATTATAGGTGCTCACAATCGACATAATTCTTTGGTCTTGAGTTCATTTCCCACCTTTGCAATTTGAAAAATGACGTATGCAAAAACTATTATCAGTTTGGAACCAAATATTATTAAACAATTTAAATAAGTCGTACGAAGTTGGTTTTCCTTTTCCTTCGAGTATTTGGACTGGATTATTTTTGAGAATTCTTTTGGTTTGTGATTACATGGTAATGTAATATTGTAAAATGAAATTGAATACATTCCTAAACTCTTTCATACATAACAAATAATACAAATAACAAAAAAAACGAAACATGATACAATATAAATATATTTATGCTTCTCATTTCCTTATGAATATTCTATATATATATTTGAAAATAATTTTCTAGATAGACTTAAAAAAGGATCTTGTGTGTAAGTACAGGGTAAAAACGAACTAAATCCTGTTATTCCCGTGAATAGGCGGTTCTACTGAAATTTTACACAATATTAAACATAATATTATTTAGTTGTAATCAATCGCATATATTTGTGGTAAAAGGAGATAAAATTGCTAACTCCAATGTTCATTATCGCTTTGCTTCTTATTTTCCCCTTAGGGCTTCTGTAAAGCAATAAATTTATCTAAGAATAATTTGTTATCCATAAATTTGTCTTCTCTTTCTAGGATATGTAGCTTCTTTATCAAATGTTAGTTAGTTCTCTTAACGGTTAAGTAGTATTTCATAGAACCGATAAGTATGTTTCTATTACAAGTGTACCACGATATTATAGCAATATATTACAAAGTAACGTTAACGAACTAGTCCGGGGTTGCATGGACATCCTCCTTTCTTAGAAAGCTTCTCTGCGATTAGAAGACAGATATGACAAATGCTTCTTTGGTTGCAGATCAAGCCCAACTGCTGTCCAGTTGTATCTAACATTATTACATCGTGAAAAGATATCAATTTTATTGGCATAAGGGTATAGTTCGTCTAACATCGTGTAGAAAAATTCTGGTTTCATTAAAGGTGTACAAGTATAAGTTCGAATTGTAGATCTGTATTTATGTTTTGTAATTTCATTGAAAGTATCAGCGTATGAAAGTTCAGGCGAGCATCGTCTCTCGAAAATGAGACATGTTTCCTGAGCATGCTGTAGGTAATGTCCGAGAGTCTTAAAAATGTTTCCATTACGGGTATATTTGATCCATGTCAGACACTCAATTAAATAAAAGTTTTCTTTCATTGCCCAATTTAACACACAGTGGTAGCTATGATTCGTAACCCATATATATAAATGTGAACCAAAAGGGTAATTCAATAGTGGAAGTTTCAGTTGACTAAATCGTTTAAGGGAAATCGTGGGATAACTCAAGGTAACGCCCCTAGTAGGATTCTTGCTCCCAACCTCCCAAGGCGGGTACATGACGATTAATTGAAAAATGCTCTTCTTCGACCTTGGATTGTAAAAGATCAAATCAAAAACATCTGTAATATAAATCATCTTGCATGATGGTTCAAAATATACGAGTCCATCGCTTCCGTCGATCTTAAATTGATTTCCACCTAAGTAAAGTAAAATGAGCTTGTCTTGTGTATCAACATTAACATAAGCTACCTTTATTTTCGATTCTTGAAACGATATAGTAAGGGTACCACTATGTGCTTGAAACCTCGTTGACAAATCATGTGTATCCATTGTATCTGCATCTGAATCAAAAGGTAAAGTAGTCACAGAATAATGAGTGTTCAAAGTAGTCGAAATCTCTGGATTTGCCTGTATAATGCCATAAACGTTGTCTAAAAGCTTTTCATTCTGTTCAATTATCTCTGAAACATCTTTGGTAAATATGCCAAGTAAATCCTCTAGCTGCTGCACTGAATCGATATTATTTTTCAGCATGAAGTCTTTAGCTTGTTCGTCCCCTGAGTCTTTGATAAGAAGTTGTAAGTGTTTGAAGTCATCCAACCTACGAAAATATGGAATCACCACATCAGGATCTGGATCCTGCTCCACTTCTCTTATAAATAACTGAAGAATGTGTTCTTTTTCCAAGGCCGTGTTAAATGAACCAGGTAAGCTCTTGTGGAAAGACTTTATCCCGAAGTGAGTTGAAAGGAATTCTCTTGCATCTTCCATCCTGAACTTGAGTCCGTGAAATAAACCAATGGCCTGAAGGTCTAGCATTCGCTGTAGCTGTGTAGACATCTGTTGCTTACTTCTGTACGGCAAGGCGTTGGAGGATAAATACCCAGTGTAGCACCCACATCCAAACTTTATTACTAAACATTCCAATATGAATTTTTCCTCAGGGAACCATCCAACAGTGTTTCCTTCAGGAATCTTGTTGATATTCCTTACTTTCAGAAACCTAAAGTGTAATTTCCCAACTCTGTGGGTATCCCTGCGATTCTTCTTTGTATCGTATTTTTTCTTATCAATCCCTTCCATAAGCACCAGTAGGTGTAGCATTTTTCTTTTGTCCTTGATCTCATTTTCCACGTATTTTCTAACCATTATCGGTAAGTCCTGATACATTGTTTCAAACTCCTGCCAGGTATCTTCATTAGCATCGAAACCTAACCACCGAGTGCGCAGCTCGTATCCTTGCTGTGCCCCTCTTGCGTAACTTAGTCCTACAAACTTCTCGACTTCAAGTGACTGGAAGTTGTGAATGAATTACGCTTTCAAATTTCGGTTTCCCAAGGGACGTTTATCCGCGTACCACCACAAACGACTGCCGTGAACAATGCGCACATTTCCCCCTAGAGATTCAACCGAATAGACATTTTGGGAGATCACGTCCACAATTTGGTAAGGCCCGATCCATGTGAGTCTGGTCTTCTCCTGAGCGCTCTGCGTGCCTTCCTCGGAAACTAAAACGTAGTCCCTGACACTGAACTGAAAAAATGAGACTGTATCTCGGATCTTTCCTTTTATTGTCCAACTCTCTTCGTAGCTTCACCTGGTCGTAAACTTTGGAGTACTTTTCTTCGAGAATACCCAGTATGTTGTCCACTTCCTTTAGGAGATCGTCGGTGTTATTCGGTTGCACCAACCTTCCTCCCAAGTAAACGCTAAAGTGCTTTGAGTCCTTCAGGTAAATTGTTTCATTTAGGCAAAAATACATGAACAACTCGTTGGGTGTGGCGTTGCATCTTCGTTCCATGGGTTTATTGTTGATTAGATATGAAATGAGGGGTAACAGATTCGGCCACTCGGTTTCGTGTAAGCCGTATTGTGAAATCATGCTCCGAAGATAGCCCAGTATCGCCGAGTTGATCACTTCTATCGCCCCATTGGTCCAGGGCGAGTAGGATATGGAGAAACTTTGTGCGAAACCCACAGCTTTAGATAATTTGTTCAGTAGCTTGTTGACGAAATGCGACCCGTTATCCGTTACCAATAAAAACGACTCTAAAAATCCATAGTTAGCTCGCCAGTCCAGAAGGGATTGCACCATGGTCGCAGCATCCGCCTTCTCTGTGAACATCAACTGTAGTTTTCTGGTTGCCGAGTCCATGATAACTAGAATGTAGCCTACGGAATTAACATAAAGATAATCCGATCGCAGGATCTCCCTCGGTCTTCTGGCCAGCTTTGTCAAGTTATACGGGTGTCTTATGATGCGGGGAGTTCTGTTACAGTGAAGGCACTTACCTCTGAACCCAGTAAGCATCCTGTTCAATTCTCGCTTCTTTAAACCATGAAAATAAACCTGCGCTAAATATTTCTTTTCTGCTTCCTTGCTCGGGTGGCCTTTTAGTGTGTGGTTTACGACGATGTACCTTACTGCCAGTTCCAAAGGAATTACTAAATGCTTATTGAAATACAGGAGACCGTCCGTAACCATGCATTTCTGAATAAAATCTTCTGGTAGCGCTTTCTGGGCTGCTTTTACTTCTCTTTCATCAAAGTTCTTCCGCTCCTTATTGGGGTAGAAAGGAGATAAGTATGAAATATACTCTCCTATAAAGAGATCATCCAGTTCTGTATTCACCGACTCTTGAAGTTCCTTCCTAGATCGTGTAAAATCACCTGGGTCGTATATCGGGGACTGCTGTATTGTACTACCTCTGACCTTGAACTTTCCTACTGAGATGTTGCGCAAATGTTGGTCTTCCTTCTCCATATTCTTAACCCAATCTTCACCGTTTGCAATTCGATATTCTTCTTCGGACTCCTCAGGCTTATAACTAAAATCCTCTTCCTGCTCCGAGCCATCCAGTACGCCTGCATAAAACTCGTCTTCTTCAACATCGGATTGCCCATAGCTATAATCTAAGATCACTGAACATCTAGCAACGTTTAATTGAGTTTCGTTTCCCCATCTTGTTAGCAAGTCGCTAACAGAATTGTCGCGGGATGAGATGTGAAAAACAGTCATATCTACCGACTGCAAACGGATCGCCCATCGATATAGGCGATCCCAGTATATCCTCTTTTCGTTATCTTTTGTGTTTAAAACTGAAAGTAAAGCGCGGTGGTCGGTATATACATAAATACCGCCACTATGGGTGCGCAAAAGGAATCCAATCCGCTCAAAAGCGTAGACTATTGGATATAGTTCCTTGCTGGCTATGTGTCACCTTATCTCTGTATTAGTAAACGAACCTGAAAGGAACATCATTGGCTTCGGCTGGAGCGTTCTGACATCATTGGTGATCGTGCTCCTTTCATTTTGAAAAACAGCTAGAGACCAAAGTTTGTTACTTGAATCAGTGAACAAAAGTATTGGCTTGGTCTCATCGTAGGTTGCTAAAAATCTTTTGGAAGCGTCGACTATTGCCTCCTTTAAATTTAAATATGCCTTCTCCAGCTCCTCAGTCCACGGTATTAACTCCATTTCCTTCTGCACCTGTATCAGTTTCTTTCCTTTGAGATTAGCATAATCTGGAAAGGGTGCCCTCAAAGCCGCTAGCTGTGGTATATTTGGCGATAACCAATTTGCCAAATACACGAGCTGGGCTGCCTCATGCCTGTACTTTGGCTTGGGCATTGAGAGAACTTTTTCAAAAAACGTTGGCGAAAAATTCCACAGGCCCTGTTTGATTTCGCGTCCGCACCAGATTGTGTGCTTCGCTCCGAAATCGCACTTCCTTAAATTGAATCTCACCTTCTTTATCTTCGCTATTTCTAATAAATTCTTAATGATTGTACATAAATCTGCAAACGTGGTGGCGTAAACTAATAAATCGTCGAGCCATGCAACAACGCCGTTCCCTTCAACAGCAAAATACCTCGGCTCCTCTAGGTCAATAATCTCGTTTATCACGCGGTCAAAGAATAATGCAGGAGTGTTTTCCACCCCATTGGGGCGCCCAACATTGTGTAGGCACTCCTGCGAGTTACCAGCGTAAAATGTCTCTGTGCTTTGGGTTCGTTGGTAAGAAATTGAACCCACTCAGCACGTCCAGTGTGGCATAATACATCGAGTTCCTGATTGATAGCAATTGTCGTTCTAAATTAGCAAGGTTTAATGAGGTGGGTACAGTAATACGATTAAGACGTATCATATTACTGACCATCCTATACCTGTTGAGTATATTCTCCGATTTCCATGCTTCCTTCTGTTCATGTGTCATTTCTGAGTACCCCTTGGGTAGCGTCATCTTCTTCCCCGCAACGAAAACAGGGTGTCCCCATATGGGGTTCTTCGCCCTCTTCACTATTCCAGCGTCCATTAGCGCTTGAAACTTCTTCTCGAGGAAATCTTCCTCCTCCTTCGTCTGGTGATACCCATCTGATCTAAGGATCGGGTGATCCTTTATAAGGTCCACGTCGATAGGGGTGAAGCTGCTCATTCGAGCATTAGATTGCTTGATGCCCCAAGCAGAGAGGCCAGATACCAAAACAGATTCCCAAACTAGCCTTTGTTCCAAATTAAAAATACTATCTTCTAACTTCGCTTTGATCATTTCCTGCAAAATAGACTTCTCTTCGCTCTTACCGATAGCCCCCTCGCCTATACCAACTTCGTTAAACTCTTCTGGTATATTGTCAACCATGTTATGAATCAACAGAAGGGTGACTTGCGATGGCGAGGGTTCTAGATCTAGTTTGTCGAAGTGTGATGTATCTACTTCTTCAAGTGGTATCGGATCAATGACAGCTACCTTTGTTGAACGAATATTAGTAGTTCGTTCTCCTTCCTTCTTAATATATTGGACTTCTACACCTGGGATCATTCTTTGTAACATGTCTTGAATATGCTGTACGAGGTCCTCGTCGACGTAATGTACATCTGCATTCGTCTGGTGTCTGAGATCTGAAAATTTCTTCCCTTGCTTCACGAACATCAGGAACCTTCGGTCAGTATGAATAAAAATGTGTGAATGTATTGCCTTTCCTTCTTCTAGATGTTGTACGTCTATAATAGAGTCGGCCAGTCTGTATTTAAGGTCGTGCAGCGCGTTGAAATTAAGTGTCCACCTTGAGTATTCAGCCTCGCACAATATGAACCCAAACGACTTTATTTCAGTTTCCGTTCTTGATTCCTTCTATTCTGCGAAGTCCATTCCTTCAAGTAATAGGATTTTAATGCTCTGCTCTGCCTTATGCTCCTCAGCTGGCCCTAGAAGTGGTCTTTCTTCCTTGCCCACTTCCTAATTCTTCTCCTTGGACCTATCCACATTCCTCAAATTAAACTTGATGTTGAAATAATCCAGCGTCTTTTTCCCGATAATATTATCGGTCCAACTCTCCATGTCCACACAAAAGAATTTCTGAAGACCCAGCGTGAAGTTTGTCTCCCCTTGAGAAAGCTTTGCCTTGGCCGAAATGATAGTTTTTATTGGAATAACTTTGCCGTCTAGCATTTCCACTTCTTTGATATACCTCGGCTCCTCCTCCTTTATAGAATATTCTTTCATTAACTGGATGCTGGAAACGTTTTTCGCAGCACCTGTATCCGCGATTCCTTCGACCTGAATATACTCCTTGGTGCTAGGGTTCCACAGATGTAAATTAATATCATGTCTTGCAGATCCTATTTTACCAACTTGATTCTTCCGTATTTTTCTTTCTTGGATCTATTGGCCGTTGGCTTGTGTGTCAGTTCACCCTTTTGGTTCCTGGGTTTCGTAATTATCTTCAAACCGTTCTTGTTGTTCATATAGGCCTGCTTTAGTCGCTGCAAATTGAGATGCTTAACTCCAAGTAGTAGCTCATCGAGTTCAAGGTGTAAGGTTTGTGGAGTCTTCTGTAGCAGTATCTTCACTATCCTCTTTCTGTGTTGATCCTTCTCCCCTTGGCTTAGAAAACGCAACTTCTTGTGAACTTCATCAAAGAATAAGTATATTTGCTCTTCTGGGGATAAGGTTCTCGAAGGCCATGTTAACTCTTCTGAAAGCTTTGTCAGACATCTAGCTCTGTTAATCCTATCGAACTTCGAAACGTGCTTCTTCAGGTACCTATAGATAGCTCTTGTATCGTATACATCTACTCCACGGTGACGTAAACTGGATGTCACATCCTCCGTTAACAAAACTTGGATCTTCAAGTTTGGCACGCTTACCGCAACTCCGTCAAAGTCGTGCAGGAAGTTCAGAATAGCCTTCTGTGTTAACTCCCACAGCTTTGGCGGTAACTGAAACTGCACTAAAGGGACCCCAGATGCATTTCCGTCCGTGATTACCTGCCTTCTCCAGTCATACATGTAGCCGTCCTTTACAGCACTTATGTCGACAAAAGAACTCCCCGTATCCGACCACGGGTCCAAGGATCTGTAGCTCATTACACTTTCCTTGTCTCTCTTTTTGTCATTGACTGGTACTTCGTGTCTCACCACTTCATCACCGTTATTCTCGTTATCATAATGTTCAGGCGTGTCCGTAACATCCTCATCTGCGGTTGATTTTCCTGCGTCCCCTTCTTCAATTAGCTTTTGCCTCGCTTCTAGAATACGCTGAAGCTCTAAATTAGCCTCTTGCTGCCTGGCTAGCGTTTCCTGAAGTGTTCGATTGGCTTCTTCTCTGTCTTCTAGTGCTTTTTCCCATCTTTCAAGTCTGCTCCGTTCCCGCTGCTGACGCGTTAACTCCTCCAAAGTGCTTGTGGGAAAAAGGTCCTGTGTACCAGCTGAACGCGTTACGACTCCTCTGGACTGTGTATTCCCTTGTGGCTCGTCATCCTCAGGAACGTTTCTGCGTGTCGTGGGAATCGGTTCCGGCTGGGTGGGATTGTCGTCGTCTTGTTCCTGAGTGACTGCATATGTATATTCTTCTTGATTTTCAGCCATTATAACGACGTAATTCGAATTATGTCTTCTCTTCCTAGGATATGTAGCTTCTTTATCAAATGTTAGTTAGTTCTCTTAACGGTTAAGTAGCATTTCATAGAACCGATAAGTATGTTTCTATTACAAGTGTACCACGATATTATAGCAATATATTACAAAGTAACGTTAACGAACTAGTCCGGGGTTGCACGGACAAATCCCACCATTCGTTGTCCTTAAATAGCTTAAAAATCAATATAATTATATAAATCTCCAAAAAAAGGATAAATACTAATATTGATTGCTTTGTTGTTTTCCTCTATGCTTAAAACCTTTATTTCAATTGAAAAACAAGCTTGAAAATGCAGTACTTATAATGTTCTCAGAGTATTTATCAAGTACTTCTAATCTTTTAAGAACTTGTTTTGTATTAACCGAATCAACACGTAAAGTACTTGCGGCTATAAAACTGTCTTTTCTCCATAAAAAACATTATAAATAGAAGGAATTACTGATACAGAGTTAACATTAATACCGAGATCTACCATTACACATTTTCTTAGAGAATTTAGAAGGAAAAACAGAGAGTAAATATGAGCTTGCTAAAAAGTACTTCGTTCATAATCAAGAGCATCAAAACGAAACAGAGATACTTTTTCCAAAACTGATGATTTAACTAAGGTGAAAATAGTTGGTAAGAGAAAATAGCTTTCAGATTTAGAAAAAGAGAGTTCAAGCTGCATAATATTTGAGACCCAATTAGATCGGAAGTAATACTTTGAAAGAGGCTGTAAAAGTGAATCTAAAAGAATCGAAATTTTCCCAAGTTTCCTGTCGACTTTCTTACATAGTTTCTTATACATTTTGAACCCTTTCGAGTTTTTAAAGAGCTAAATTTTACAGTTTTCATCGATTTTTTTCTTAAAAGACAATCAAATAAAGTTTCTGCGTTGATTAGAACAGTCGAGTATATATCAATTTCTTGAAAAGTTATTGGGGCCAGTATATCAGAAAGCAAAAAATTTCTAATTCTATTTTTATTGGAAAAGTTTAACCGTATTTTCATTTTTATTATTTTAAGTTTTGAAAATAACGACATAATATATTTTGTTTCTTGGCTGGTCCAGCGGATCTGTCCTCAAAGGACGCGACTATCGTTTTAGTTAACGTAACTGGAACACTTATGTCATATGTAATATACTTTGGTTAGTTGAAATATATAACCGTTACTTGTCGTGAAAACTTAACCGTTAATACAATATTATACACTGATGTATTAAGTCAAAAAGGTTAACCCAGAAGACATTACTCGAGTAACGTACTTATTATGGATAAATCAGAAGCAAAAAGTACTAAATTACCTACTGAAGAGTTCACGGGACCGAGTAACCCACAAAAGGATATCAATGAAGAAGACCAAAGTCAAAATTCAGTCAAATCACCTCCCAAACAATCGTCCGCGTCGAAATCTTTCTCAAAATCTCCTAAGAAGTCTCCAAGAGAATCTCCCAGACACGCAGGCGACAATGTTAAATACATGCCACAGGACTTAGATAACATAAGCAAGATCATAAAGTAGCGAAAGAGGATGGAGAGAATACAACATGACATTGCCGAAAAGCTCGCAGAAATCACAGTAGTGGAAGAAAGACTGAAGAACACAAATACCCCGATCAATCTAAAGACAACGACAAAAGCTCCAAAGCAACTACAGTAGATCCTTCTCGACACTCTTTAAACGATGATGCGGAAACGCGAAGCCAGGTTGCAACTTTAACGAGAAGATCTAAAGCTTCTAAAGTATCTGGAAGGTCCGAAGTTTCTAGGGAGAAGAGCTACAGTTCAAAGGTTACAGACGTATATAAACGTCCAGGAAGTCAAAATATTCCCAGCCATCTTTGAAGGAGGATAAAAACTCTTCAACGACACTAAGCATCGACCCTTGGTCAGAAACTGGAGGCATTAATGTAGACAAAAAGTTTCATGCACGAAGTTACGAACCTCAGTATTTACCAACTTCATCCTTCCCTCTGACTGCACGTGGTTATCCACTTGTCCACATCCAACCTCCCAACAAACTAACAGCTCTGACTTTTGAGAAGATTAAAGCTTTTGTTCGTGAAGTAGAAACTACTCTTCCAAATATACCTATGAACGTACTTAGTTTAATCTCGAACAGTGTCACTGAGAGTCCGCAACAACGGGGGGGGGGGGTAAATACAAATGAATCGCAGTCAATAATGAACTATTTGAAGAAGCATTTACAAAACTATTACAAAGCTGAAAGATCAAGTAGTATTTCTCAATTACAAACAGTCCTCAAATGGCCTACAAATAATATGATACCTGAAGATTAAATCTATACTTTTATTGACGATGCAATGAAGATACTCAAGCTTCTAGATAAAGATCAAATGAATAGAAATCGAAAAAAGATCCTCAACACTATTCTATCCAAAGTTCCAGAAGCATTTAACTTCAACGTTGATGAAATGCTACTAGACGCGAAAGAATTAAACTTACTTAAGTTAAGATCCAAGATGATGAAGAGAAGATTTGTTTTAAGGGTTAAAGTCAACAAAACCAAGCAGGTCAGTGGACTGAAGACTTCTTATTTACCTCTTTATCAACATGACGACGATCATAAGCGCAAACATTTTAGGAAGGTTGGATGCATTATTCTCAGAAGAATTGGGAAAGAAGCAACTCCAATCAATTTAATGCTTTTTCATCTAGCAAATAAATAATACACTCAAGTCAATGACATTGCCGATACAGGAGCTGACTATAATGTTAGCAGCATCCAAGCTTTAAAGGATTTCACAATAAAAACTGAAGACCCTTAATATATTAAAGAAGTACAATTTCCAGATAAGTCTCAAAAAAGTGTGGAGAAAGTTGTTTATACAAGAGCAATGCTAACACAAGGAGAAAAGACATTCAAAATCGGCGTCCAGAAGTTCTTCACAGTGAACGATCCAAACTGGGAGGAGATAATTATTGGGCACAGGACACTGGACTACTTCGGAATAAAGTTGGATCTTTCTCAGGCAAACCACGCAAAAGAAAAGGATGAATAGGAAGCAGGTGAAAACGAAGACCTAGTTTCTGGACCAACAACATCGACACAAGGCACCCAGCAAACGACATTCGAAGAGTCAACAGTCACAATTTATGTCCACCTTCTCAACAAGGACGAGATCCTCTCTTTCTTCAAGAATTCAAGTTCGCACTCTACGATGTATATTATTAGATCAAGCTCTCAATTTCTATATTATATTTTCAAAGTCTTTTACGACGCTGGGTATAAACTCGCTGATTCAATTATTTTTGTAAATAAGGAGGACTTAGCCATGGACCAACCACACAAATTATTTAAAAGATCTGTCTTAAGATATTTACTATTCTACAAGAAGGGATTAGATCATTCTATTATCGAACACCAACAAGACACAGATGTTCAACTTGAGTACAATGATATTGAAGAGAATTTAGGAAAGATCACTCAAAACTTATTCGTCTCTAAACCTATTTTACAATATTTTAATGATACACCAACAATTCCATCCCAAGATTGGGACACTTATATCCGAACTCTCACAGTTAGAGAGCTAAGGGTTAAGCCCATTGAAGATCTAGAAACAGCTCAATTTGAAGAACTCAATAAAGACCCTGATAAGACTGATGTTACCCCAGTTTTACTCGCCAACTTCCAGCAGAATATGCCAGATGAATTCAACGAAATTGGCATTGGGGAGGGCAATATTCAAAAGGAAGATGAAGACAAAGAAATATATAATATGATTAACAATAAACTCTCGGAATCTACTTTTAATTTACAAAAACAGAACTTCTTAAAGGATCTTTGTTTAAAATATCGAACAGGATGGGGCCTTAGACAATCAAATGTCCAAATGTCAAATTTAACACCCATAGAGGTAGAACTGAAACCAGACTCTTCTATCCTCAGGAGCGATGGTTATCATCAAACCAAAGAAGAAGAAAGATTCCTACAATTAAAATTCGAAGCCCTAAGAAAGGTTGGTATAGTAAGTCCTGCTAAAGATCCAATTTGGGGCCACCCAGTTTTTGTTGTTACTAAGAAAATTTCTAAAACAAAGAACTGGGTTTCAATGTCAAATAAAGAAAGAGAAGATTGGAAGGAGGGCAACCTTCTAAATCACTACCGCATGGTAGCCAATATGATTAAATAAAATCAAATCACTCAACCTACTACTTTAAACTTGCCGAACTTAGAAAGGTAGCTGATGTCCATAAAGAACACCAGGTTCTACGCAACGTTGGACATACTTTACGGTTTTGATTTTCTACCTACAAAGGAGGAAAACCGTGAAATATTTACCTTAGTGACAAGAAAAAACTCTTACACTTTAAATGGAGCTCCAATGGGGTGGTCTAACACCCCAGCTCTCTTTTTCGACCGAATAATAAATAAAGTAATCGATCAAGATGATGACTATTTGTTTAGCACGGAAGGAAATGGTGTTTTAGCCTGGCTTGATGACCTTCTTGTCTACCCAACCTCCCTTAAAAATCTATGCATTATTCTTGAAAAGCTATTAAAAAGGGTTATTTTTCGAAAAGTCCGCTATAATATCAGGAAATGTGGTTTCGGCGAAGAGCACACCATTTGATGTGGCCGCGAGATAAAAGATGGTCACTGGAACTTCTCTCCAGCTTTCTTCGATAAAATTTTAAACATGACAAAGCCAACGTATAGACACGAAGCTGCTCAACTTGTCTATCTTGCCAACTGGCTCTCTCCCAATATACCAAAACTCTCTCAATTACGGAAGCCATTCACAGAGTACGCAAATCTAAAGGGCAAGAAGTTGACTGCAATAGAAAAATTAAAGGATGAAGTTGAATGGACTGAGGAAAGGGAACAGGCCTATATTCTATTAAAGCAGGCCATAGTTGATTCAAGCAAGCGTTTTCTTGCTATATACGAGGAAAAGATTCCTTTGTTACTTTTTACTGATTCATCTCCAGATGTTTGGGGTCTTCCTGTATTTCAAGACGAAGAAAAGAACGTCACAAATGACGTTAGGACTCTCAAACCCAGACCAATTATGTTTTTATCTGCCTCATTCTCTCCAAGTGAGTTAAGATGGCATATCTCATCAAAAGAACTTTACCCTATAATTTACACATTTGAGAGTATTGGGTTCATCTTAAGGACACACTCTGGTGACATTTACATTTACACAGACCACGGAGCCCTTATCTCCATTGTTAGAATAAAACAAAACGAACGGAGAATATATTGGGACCGCCTTTATAGGTGGATCCTAAGGTTACAGTCGGTTGACTTAACCATTTTTCACATTTCTAGTAGAGATAATTTCGTTTCTGACCCCCTCACTAGATGGGGGAAAACAACTGAAATAAAAACTGCTAGATGCAATGTTTTATATCAAAATAATACTTTACCTGTTTTATCAATATATTCAGAAAGTTCAGAAGTAGAAGACAAAGATGATTCAAATTTAACTCAGACTAATTCAGTGAGCCAACTAAATATAAGTGAACTAAAAATATTTAGATGCTCAAACAAAGAAAATTATCAAGAAATTATGAACCGGGAACCAGGATTAGCTCGTGTTAGAGCAGAGGTTAATAACCTCTCTTTTGGTGAGGCGGAACTCGAAGACAGAGTCTCTGTTTGCACCAATCGTTCTAATTTACACCAAGTATTATTAAAGGAGCATATATAACATCTCTCCCCTTTTTATCCTAATATTTCCTTCAAAACGTTAGACTATGAAATATTGAAGAAACACCAACAACAGTTGGATTCAGAGTTGGTATCAAGTTATGAAATTAAAGACGGTATTTACTATAAAGACGATCTTCTGGTCATTCCAAGAAAATTAGCCCCTCGATATATAGTAATGAATCATGTTTAAGGGGTCATCCAAGTGCTTCTGCAGAAAAGAAGTATTTGTCTGAAGTGTTTTTGCAAGGAATTAGAAAGAAAGATTTAAACTCACTGCTCTCTTCGTATAGGAACCGCTGTTTAAATTGTCAAAAATCACCCCGTATTATACGAAGGCCGTACCACTTGACATCATTAGCCAAGAAAGCTCGCGATATAATTCGCGCAGACTATCTTTACATTAACCAAAATGGTTATGTATTGGTCATATTGGACTCTGCAACACGAAAAACACAGCTTACATTTCAAAAAACGCCAACTGCAAGGAGAATGGCGGAGGCACTTTTATTGTGGAGGGCCAATTTTGGCTTCTCAGAGGATTTCTCAATCATTACAGATAATGGGTCGCACTTCTCAAATAACCTTATACATGATTTAAGCAAGTCAATTGGTTTCGAACAGAATTTCACCATTGCTTACTCAACATGGACAAATGGTTCCGTCGAAACAGCCAACAATGGAATTCTAAATTATTTAAAATCGCTAGTCAACCAATTTGGGTTACATGAATCCCAATGGCCTAGCATTTTACCGCTCATTACCTACATTATTAATAACAAGCCTATGGAAAGAAGAGATGGAAGAACCCCTAATGAGTTATTTCTATACCATCGACTTGAAACACCTTTGGTTGAACAAAATTTAAAGTATTTCGCTATTACAGTTGGAAACAAACTATATCATCCTTCGGATCAGGAAGAGATATTTTCAGATGTTGGAAATATCATCCAAAAGCTAGAGGATATTCAGGAAAAAACGTTCGAAGTGGTTAGATTAAAACAGGAGGCTAAAAATAGCAGAAGAAATAAAACAGCTACACCTATTTTGCAATTTTCACCAGGTGATTGGGTTTTAGTTTCAGAACACGGGACACAACACGAAAACGCAAAGACAAACCTTGCATGAATTGGTCCCTATCAAATTATAGATATATTATCAAACAACGTTTACCTAGTAGAATCTCTTTTAGGGAAGACAAGAACCGTACACACTTCTAGAATCTGGTTCTATTCCCATACCCACCCAATATGAAGCAAGAAGTTAAAAGCACTTTTTATACACAATTTTAAGCAGTTGGAAATAGAAAGTATTGTTGGATGCAGATTAGCTGCTGACAATAAATCTTTTGAGTCTAAAATCCGCTGGTTAGGTTTTGAACAAGATCAGGATACCTGGGAACCAGCTGTTACTATTTATTAAGATGTTCTTATTTTAGTTACTTCTTACATTCAAAACATGGAAGACAACAATCTTAAGATGCTTATTTCAAGCGTAATCTAAGACCACGACATTTCAAGAAGAAATCAAATTTCGCGTATCAGGAGCTTCAAATCACGTTTGGAAAACTTGAAGATTCAAAAATATACCAACCTCGAGCTTATTCCCGGGGGAACACTCTAGGATGGTTATCCGAGGAAAAATATATTTTGAGACTTTTGATCATGAAATTTGGCTCGGGAAGATACCTAGATTATTTAGAAAGAAACTACTTGCCTTTTAGATCGAAGCAACAGATCTCTACTAAGATTCAGAGACTTTGCAACTTACAATCTATTGGTATTTTTCATAACCGTAGATTTGATGTTTACAAACCTAGGTCTTTCATTCAAGAACACTTTGGAATCAAAACAATGCATAAAAATTTACCAGGACGTTTTAACACGTACACAAAAAAAAATAAAAATATTATCTTTATTCTCTCAAGAAGTTGAAATAACATCGGACCCAGATGACATAAGAATCCCTTATTTCAGAATAACCGGCGACCTTAAACATCTCAGGTTGATGAAAGAAGAATATTCTAATTTTGATGATTGCAAACTATTCTTATCCCAATTTGGTATTACTTCTCTCGAACTTTTAGAATCAAAAATATTGAGTAGTTCCGAACCTTTGGCAAAAACAGTAGAAGGAAGCGAGGTTTTACTTAATGATCTCTATAAATCTTTTTTGAAATTACCTAGTTATTGGTAAGATCTGTCCGCTCTATATTCTAAGTCAATTACCTTTTGCCAACAAATAAAAAAATTACAGGACACGCCGAGCAATTACACATACAGACAAGATTCTATTTCTATCTCATTTGTTCTCATTGACAATAAGATTCAGCTTACTTCTGCAAATCTGGTTTCAGGAGATAAAGTTATTTTATTATATAATGGTGGTAATTATTACACGATCTTAGGATGTGATAGAATCGTTTATCTCACACCACCTGATGCAAGACTTTTCCATCAAAACGTTTTTGATTTAGAATTTAAAAACCTTACTCAAAGCAAAACATTTATCAGATCTAAGTTATAGATCCTCCATGGAAAATAGGTAGTTCAAACCCTACACGAAGTATTACACTCGATTGCCCGACTTTATCTAACTCTGAATTTACGAAACTTAATCTGCATTTACAACACTTCCCTTTCGGAAGTTATTTATTCTTATGGGTTACTAATTCGTCCTATAATAGTTCTTTGTCCTGGACACAAAATCAAAATTATTATCAAATCGATCTCTTTACATGGATTAAGTCACATAGATCTGGAACTTTATTTAAAAATTTTGGTTATTTTCTACAGCATGCTCAAGAAACATGTTTAGTATTTCAGAGAAGAGAACAAGAATCAACTTTTTATACTAATACATTTGGTGAATATAAACTCCACCACTTTTTCGACTCAATTAACACTATTCCTTTGGATCCTTATACAAAGCCCGAAACATTTTATTGGATTCTCGATCAGATCTTTCCTCACTGCAACAAGTTTGAAATGTTTGCTAGAAGTAATTACTTAAGACAGTATTGGAGCAGTTGTGGGATTGAACTTGAGCCTAAAGCACATGTTATATACTCACCCTTAAATGCACAGGGTTCCTCTCTTTCAAGGGGGGTGTCCTCAAAGGATGTGATTATCGTTTTAGTTAACGTAACTGGAACACTTATGTCATATGCAATATACTTTGGTTGGTTGAAATATATACCCGTTACTTGTCGTGAAAACTTAACCGTTAATGCAATATTCTACACTGATTTATTAAGTCAAAAAGGTTAACCCAGAAGACAGATCTCAAAACAATATAATTTGAAATTAGACACTTCAATGTTTTTTATTTTCTCAGAGACCTCTTAATACTCTTCCGAAGCGTTATTAATATTTATAGTTGGCAAATTTTCAATTTTTACTTCTGCTATATCAGTGTAATCAAATAAAAGAGTTAGTTTAACTCCAAGATTTTCGTAATAGTGTGAGAATTTTTGCTGGGACATTGCAGTATTGTGGGAAAATAGAATTTAACTTAACTTATTCCCTGATTATAAGCAAAAAATTAAAATAATAGTTTATTTTTGTTACAAGTTTCTTGTTAAGTTTGCAACTGTCTGGGGTTTATTTGTACTTCTTTTCTTCCGAATCTCTTCTTCGTTCTCTAAGAATCTTTGTACGTGGTAATGCAACATTAACAATTGAATGAACCTGGCATTTGTCTGAGTCAGTAGTGTAAAATGTAGTATAATGCCTTAAGCTCTACTTGCCTGCTTTGTATCTCTTTTTTGTATTGTTTAACGCTTAAGTGTTAACCGAAAAATGTTCCTACGGTGACGTACCACTAAGTTTAACTTTTAAAACTATGACTAAGCGACTATATGGTAAGACACGTTTGCGAATAAAATCCAAGGATAACGTTTCTTCTAATAAACATCAAATTATTAATCATAATTTAAAATGTGAAACAAGAGCTTCCTCAATAATGCAATAAGACTTGTTTCATCTATTTTGTACTCATTTCGTTTCAATAATAATAATGCTGGGATTTTAGCGTAAGAATCAAATTTGATTTATCTTATTTTGCTTTAAGGATAAAATGATGCAATTACTTAGAATTTAAAGTAATTAAATTCAATTTAGTTGGCCATTTATGAATATCTTTTTTCTGGTAATTATACTGAAGGTGCTGAAAATACTACGGTTACAAGAGCTACTGCATATCGGTCCCGGAACCAGTACGATTTTGAACCTTGAGAAAAGAATATGTAAGGGGAACAGTATAAAATATAGTTAAAACCTGAATTGAAAATCTATTCATAAATTTTGGTTGAGAGTGATAACATAATAACCAAAGTAAATAAAGAACAACCAAGCCAGCAACGAAAAACTGAGCGAGGAGCCTCCAATTGTACTACCAGGGAGCTCCAATATGTAAAAAAAATAGAAACTTGAATTAAAAAAATATTTATTTATCTGCTACTGATAAAATGGTCTGTTGTTTCAAAAATGTAAAACAATATAAGCGTATATGCTAGATACTCTAGTCTTTCACAAGCTAAGGCAGCTACAGCTAATACAGAAACAGTATTCCCCTTACTTAGCGATGTGGTACATGTGTTACAGAACTCTGAGGAATGAATTGTTGAGTCAATCTGTGAGCTGTTTTTGGAGCCCAGAACTACTGTGCGGCTAGCTGGGAGGGGTGAAGATATTGTTTAAGAAAATTTAGCAAGACAAGAACTGAGAAACTCGAAAGTAGTAGGAAAGAATTAAGGAAGGTTTTTATGCAATAATGGCATGGTTCTGTGAAAAAAAAAGAAATATCAAGGAGAAAACCAAATAGGATAATAAGTAGCAAAATTTTTAAGCATAACTAATTCAACAACAAAATACAAAGTAACAGTAAAACCCTTTACAGTAGCGGATCCTGGAGCGGAATCAGTTCCTCGTTAATGAACTCCCTAGCAGTATGTATATCATAGGGTGTCACATTATCGACAATAAGAAACATGAGTACACATGATTATACTAATTTATGCGAATAAGAAACAATGGGAATATTTCCAGGTGCCCCCCAATCGATTGAAAAGAACTTTAAAAGAATGAAACAAGAGGCAAGAAGCGATATTCAAGAAGAGGTCCAGAGATTGGAAACCCAGACGACTGACGGCTTGGTAGATATGCAAAATCAACTCATACAAAGAATATGTGTTCATATCCAGGAAGTTGTGACCCCAGCAGTGGTTCAAGGAGGAACCCAGGGCTGATTTTGATCGGTAGAAGGATAATTCATAGTAGAGGATGTTTCTCCATCGAGTTCTAGGGAACTTGGACGTTTTCTTGAGCTAGAGCCGAAGCTAAAATGATATCAAGTACTGGAAAAGTTAGATCCAGCAACTGTTTCTAAATTCGAGTATATTTCCAATTCAATGAAGAACTAGGAAAGCAAATGATAAATAAACCGGGGGCATATCTACAGCGATGCAAAAGCATTGATATCAGATCAGATTTGAAACTTCAAAGAGGTATTGATACCTATGATAGGAGACCCATTCTCGTAAAGATAAAGGAAACTCAGGAGGTAGATCAGTCCAATCGAGAGGCCAGATTACTTGACACAACCAATATGAAACTCAAATGCAAAAATGGGGAAATTATCCTTACAGTTATGAGGAGTTATGTTAAGAGTATATTTGGGCTTCTTCAAGGGTTGACTATCTCAAAGGAAACAGAAAAAATTCATGTTAAGTATTGATTATAAATCTAATATGACATTTACTATTAGCAAGCCCAGAGCTCACACAATACGAAAAACAGTAGACTACATGGAATAGGACTAGGGCTACTTTCTTCCCAGATGCAAAATATGTCAATATGCATGTCACGTTTTCTGCTATAACCCTGCAGTGAGTTGGTTGTAAAGTGGGTTTCATGGGCTATTTATTATAAGTATTGAGATGTCTCGAATAATTACTATAGTTTCGTCTGTATTGTTTTATCCTGATAACGTTGAGGGTGAGTGATGTGTAGCATCACACTGTTATTACCGGGGATGTGTAGACTATTATCAAGAATGGGGTAAAAGAGAGAGGCGATTTATATAAGTGAGTTTATGTAATAAGCAAGTATTAAAGCATTATTTGACGAGAATTGAAGTATTAGTAACAATGTGCTTAATATAAGGCCCAGCTTAATCAAAGTATTACAGGTCATCTTTATTGTTGACATAGATAGAGTCAGATCATTGGTTGTTGGCTATTTTTAAGAAATTACCTAGGTTTAACTATTCCTATTTTCCCATTAATACTATCTTGTGAGGAAATTTAGTTATACTGATTTAGCCCCCCCCCCCCCCTCCGAGGGCTATTCTAGCGAAGCGTAACTAATTTAAGTTGGGAGTACAGAGAGAAGGTTGGTATCTATGGGTTTCCCAAAAGTATCTAATAAGGTAGTTGGATGCAGTGAATGGGTAGCAGCAGTGGAAAGGGTTGGAAGTGGGATGAGTAAGAAGTTTCGATGTGGTGAAGATCATCATTTTGTTCAAATTGTCCGAAAAGAAATTTGTCTCCTATAAAAAACGACGGTTCTTACCACAGTAAAGGGCATAGAAAGCTTAAAGTCAAACTTTGAAGGGGATTTTGACATAGTCATGACTAAAGGGGATCTATCTAAAAGAATTTCAAAGAGAGAACCAATGATAGAGCACGCTAAAAGGGTACAATTGGAGTTACTCTGTCTTCGACAGCAGGAGCAGAGTAACAGCATAGATAAACCCCATAAGATCTAGTAGCACGGTTATGCTAATTATGTCGGAAAATCGAAGAAAGTGATTGTTTTGTTGTTCCAAGAAGATGACAATGGATCATTAAGCGAAAAAAAAAGATTATTATAAGACCATGTTCTACGGCACTAAGTTAGAAGTGGAAATTAAAGAGAATCTTGAGCAAGCAGAAAGTAATGACGAAGAAAGAATAAGTGGAAATTGGAAAACAGATATGTCTTCGGTTTAAGGCTAAAATTACAGAGAAATTTATGAATATTGAAACCCTTTGCAAACATATAGAGATGAATTCAGAGATAAGATGTACAAGGTGAAAAGGAGCACACTTAATGATATGAAGATGATGTCTGGAGTGTCTCCTTTTTAGGCCACGTTGCATTTAATGTCAACAAGAAAAACGAAGTATTGAGAGAAAAACTTCACCTTTTTAGAAAAAAAATAAAATTATCGAAAGGGATCCCTGCTCTATATGGAGCAATGCTGCCTTCATGGTTCCAAAAGCATTTGTGGGTTTTGGGATAACGGTTGACTTGAGGAAACTCGATGAGTGTGTGGAGATTGAAACGGTAATATTACCAGCAGTGGAGCAATGGATCAGCTGGTTGTCTTCAGATGCGAAGTTGTTTGCTCACTTTGGCTATCTGGGTGGGTTTGATATATTAAGCGTTGACCCTGAATCTACGAGGTATTTTGCTATTAGCACAATATTTTGACCATTTAAATTGTTGGGAGCTCTAATGGGCTACGTCAATACTTCTACCCATTACCAACAAAGGATGGCAATACAGATTCTAGGAGGAGTAGAAGACGATGACTTGTTTGGCAATCCAAGCGAGGGAATACTTCAATGAGTCAATGATACACTTATCTAAACTTCAACTTGACCCCGGATCCTAGATGTGGTTGATAAATACCAATCGAATGTTCAAAAATATGATGTCCGATTGAACGTTGGCAAATGTAATTTATTTGCGAAAGAAGCTAAGTAGCGTGGAATAACTTTTTCGAAAAGCAAATGGAGGTTCTAGGATAAATATTCCGACAGGATATTGAGAGTTAACTCGTCTCCAAAAATGGGGGGGGGGTTAGAAGATGCCTTACT
Source organism: Labyrinthula sp. Ha (assembly GCA_015227615.1). Classification (NCBI taxonomy): domain Eukaryota; class Bigyra; order Labyrinthulida; family Labyrinthulaceae; genus Labyrinthula; species Labyrinthula sp. Ha. The sequence continues at coordinate 35,052 of JAALGZ010000081.1, forward strand.
CTCTCTCTCTCTCTCTATGATTTTGTTAAATAGAACTATTACACAATTGGCGTAGTTGAAGGAAATATTAGCAAAGATTGTCATCAGAATAAAGAACGATAAAATGGCTAAAAAGAGAAAAAAGTCAATAGGAAGCAAAAGAAAAGAGTGGTATTGGATCAGTAATGGACATAAGAATATGAAGTAACTTTCCAGAAATTGAAAGAGAGAATTGCGGCTGTGGCAAAGAGTAATCTCAGTAACTACTCCAGTTTAAGAAATATCATCCTGATCACAGATACCAGTATATATTATTGGAGTACAATTCCAGGTCTAGAAGAAGTTGGTCAAGGCAGAAATGATTTGACGAAGTTGTAGTTTCACCCTTTTTATTTCCTTAGTGGAACATATTACGGGAGTTCTCATAATTGGCGAAAACTGAACAAATAACTGTTTACAATAGTAAGAACAATTCAGAATGTGTGTTTTCTTTTTTAGTCACACCTGTCTCCAATAAACTTGTTTACGGATTACATGAATATAGTTCATCTGATAAAACCAAATCGCAATTTGAATTTGTCAACAATTTGGAGGCTCTATAGCCGGTTCTTTTTTATATATGTTGTTCCTATTTGCGCAATACACGTTTCAACGGAACAAAATAAGTTGGTGGACGTGTTTACCAGATTGGGCTATTGAGGAGAACAAGCAGTTCAATATGATATGGATCAAGAAAGAACAGAATTTTCGGGCGCAATAGCGATGGAGCCTCTCAAGAATATGGTACAGAGAGCAACAGTTAAAGAATTTAAGGTATTGGAACAATGTTATGCGAATTTGTACATTATCCCCTCTTGCTGCTAATCTAACCTTACGTTTCACAGCACCAGAAATGTTGTCTATCTTTTCAGTAAGAACCTCTCTGAAGGGAATACATTTCATTTCCCTTCTTCTAGGTACAATTTTTAGCTCTCCTTGCTCTTCTAGTTTAGTTGTTTCATCTAAGTACGATTTTTCCCATTCAGTGTTAGATGCCAAGGCGTCTTTGTAGGACTTGTAGCCTTTTTTCATGTTACCTTGGAGCTTAGCTTGAGCAATTACTACAGGAATTGTCAACAATGCCTGAGAAGTTTCTGACTGAATTCCTGGTCTAAGTGAACTCAAACTGTCTTTGAATCGTTCTGGAACTCTAACACTTGAGCGAAGTCTACTCGAGATTGGTTCTTCATTAATTTCAACTACTTCATCATCCTCTGAAAGAGGCTCTGACACAACATCCTCATATTCACTTTCAGGTGATGTATCATCAAGAAACGTTGTATCTTGTTCAGAAACAGTAACAGCGGAGGCCTGTGGCTTTTGTGAATACGGATCTGCGCTAACTTCACTTAATTCATCATCAAAGGTTTCTTTTCCATCAAAAGTAGTTTTTGGGTCAAAAAGATCATTGACATCTTCTTCATTCTCCCCCGTTGCACCAAGCAACGTACTTTTGGAATTCAAAAATTTTTCTTCATCGCAGAAAAAACTTCTTGTAGCAAAAATTCTACCGCTGTTAACATCTCTAACGACATAGCCATCAAAATTCTCACCATAACCAAGGAACATTACCCTTGTTGCAGTGTCATCTAACTTGCGTCTGTTTTCTCGATGGATATGAGCAAATCCAACGACTCCAAAAATTCTAAGTTTTTCAACGGGTGGTTGAACACCGAACAAAAGTTCCCACGGAGAAATGTCTTCCTTCGACAACTTCGTAAAGTTGTACGCATGAGTCGCACATTTCATTGCGAATGACCAAAAACCTCTACTAACACCAGCTTGTTTAATGAGACTTCTCATGTTTTCCAGCAAAATTCGATTAGAGTTCTCTGCACGACTATTTTGCTCATGTTCATAGGGAATCGTAACATGGTGTTTGATGCCTTTCTTCTTTAAGAATCCATCAAGATTTTTATTGCAAAACTCTGTTCCATTATCTGTCCTCAGATTTTGAACCTGACCTGGGAAACTTTTTCGAGATAACTAACATGTGAAACCATCAAGTCTGGTACTTCACTTTTCTTTGCAAACGGAAAACTCCATTGAAATTGTGATCTAGCATCAGTAACTACTAATGCCCCAGTCTTACGGTCAATTGATGTATCATAAGGACCCACTGTGTCTGCAACTAAAAGTTCCAGCAATTTCCTCTCTGTAGGAATCTTGCTACTTTTGGGAATTCTAACACGATGTAACTTCCCCTTCATGCATCCAACACAGGTTGTTCTCGAGCTAAGTGGCTCGTCCTTCTTGATGAACTTCGAAACAGTTCGCACAAGACGATCTTTGCTACAATGATTCAAACGGTTATGCCAGACTTCAAGAGAAACCATAGCTTTTTCTTTCGGCAAAAAATGCACTCTAAACAATCCATCTGTGCATCTTCTTGCTACATAAACAACTTCACCTTTCGAAATGATCTTTGCAACATCCTGCGAAAACACAACGTCCACACCTTTTTTTGTCAGAGCAGCAACAGAAAGTAACATAGGTGCTCCAGACCAATGAAGTACTCCTGAAAGAGATATTGGTTTTCCATTTTCTAACGTAAGTTTAACGTCACCAGCCTTATCGGTACATATCTCACCGCTTGCTGTAGATATCTGCTTCTCGGGAATCTTGGTCTTATTAGAGAAGAGGTCACGCTCACCACATACGTGTTGTGTAGCACCAGAGTCCAGAATGAAGCTAATGCGATTCCTGTTCAGCGTTGCTGCACACATCCAAGCTTCTTCTCTCTGTTTCTTTTTCTCTTTCTCATGAGGTCTTTTTCCCTTCTTTGCGCTTCTTTCCGGACATTCAGAACGAAAATGTCCTTTGTTCCCACAACCAAAACACTTGACCGAAGACTTCTTCTTTTTCTTCTTCTTGGTAGTATTTTCGCGGGTGTTCATTGCGGTTTCCTTCTCAACAGAGTAATTTTTTCCACCAGGGTGATAAAGACCACAATCCATAAGGTAATCCAAAACTGCATCAAAAGTAGTTTCCCAAATTAACCTTGCTTCTGGTGAAGACTCCGCAGTCCTCTTAAGAGGATGTGTGATCGCCGATAAACTCCTAGGTAATCTTTCTAAGAAATTAAGAGAAAGATCCTGCCAGCTTATCACACCGTTCATAGAATCCAACTGCGCAACCAGCGCTTGATAGCGCGTCATAAAGCGGAAATAATCCTTCTCAAAAGTCACATGGGCGATTTCTTGTCTCAGCTTACGCTTTTGATTCGCAACTGATCCGACAAACATTCTCTTAATGCCACGAAAAACTTCATACGCGCTACTAAAATGTCTTACCGCTGCCACGAGGTCCACCTCTAGACTAGAAAGTACGTCTCTTCTGCATCTAGCTTTAACTAAATCCGCAGCGTTCTCCGCACCTCCATCAGGAACCTCAATTTGACTTCCTTCACTAACGTGACTCCAGTATCCCAAAGATTCAAAGTGTGCTCCAAGCTGTGCTATCCAGTCGTATATATCACCATTTAGCCCAAGCTTCCGAAGTTTAGGTACACGATCCATCAAGCTCAAATTCAAAACTCGATCCGGCCGTCTGAACCTTTCAAAGGGGTACAAAGAAGATCCCAGGAGACTTGCACTCCTAAAGTATGTTTTTTACTAGGGATGTGAGTTCCTTGATCCTACTGGGCAGAACTTACTCACGAGTATGTCTTATTGCTTTTAGGCTCTTAACCTGTTTTTCCGGAAAGCTCCTTTTTTTACAATTAAGAATTAAAGCACGGAAAACAAGTCGAACTATTAACGGCTGAAGTGATGCCTCTGACAGATGTATTCACAGCTGGGAACCTATCAGACAGAGTAGCCAGTTTCACAAACCCTAACTGTAACCACAGGTAACTGCAGAAGTTATTCTACTACCTGTACCAACTCTTAGTTTCTAGAGCAACATAAATTGCACACTAAAGCAAGAAAGAAGTTCTACCGAAACTTTATGCTGCGATGGTGACCGGGCAGGACGAAACACAAACAAAACAACAACAACTTCTAGCCGAAGTTCTCCACAAGAATTAACCAAAGTGCCAAGTTGAACCAGTTGAGACTATGCCCAAAACATGCACAAAACAAAATACCGTGAATCAGAAAATTAGCGCATGTGCTAATTTCCTACAACTTCTGATTTGCTTTTCTCTTCAGGGTCTAGAACCTCTGGTTGGACGTTCGTCCCTTTGCTTTCGTCTTTTTGCATAGTTTTTGTTCGTAATTTTGTTTTGAAATTTGCCCAAAATATTTGTGTACGCCCTCTTTAAATTTTATCCAAGTATAGGGATTCACAAATCTGCGCATCGAATATTCAAACGAAGTATGATGAAAAATCGCGATTCCGCGCATTGCAAATTTCGTCTGTGGGAAATCGCCACTCTGCGCATACTTTATTCAGACGAAGTATGATAAAAAAAAGTTTGGGAAATCGATTTGAACAATAAAATCACGAGGAGTATCTGACTCCGAAGACAAAAAATCCGAATCCACAGCTATATCCAGATAAAACTTGGTAAAACGAAGAAACATAAAAAACATGACATTTTATAACTATAAATAACAAGAAGAACAAGTATAAAGTGTACAATGGAAATATTTTTGAAAATCGAATTTTAGGTAAGAGATCTGGTTAATCCCCTTACAAATAAAAGTAGTTGTGTGATAATATTTATTGAAGGTTTTTTGTCCTATACTTTCTTGTTTCAGATATACAAAAATTGAACAAATAAAAGATAAATAACTTTGGTAGCTGTTTTATTTTTTCTCAGCTCATTTCTGGGATCGCAAAAAAAATAGAACGGGTATATATTCCAAAGTTTCCACAACAATACTGTACCAATAACAAGAAGCAAAAGGGGCATTTTATACCTGAAAAAAACCTTAAAATAATTCTTGTATTTTCATATCACATGAAAACTGAGAAGAGGAATAAAATAGACACATTCTCAGCAATATATCTAAACATTCCGCTTCATGAGAACAGGTTATTGGTATACTTTTGTTGGTTCTCATATTTTATGTGTGTAATGGTTACAGGAAATTTCTATGCACATCTTCACTGAAGTCAACTACACAAGCTCTCAAAATAATAATATCCTCATCAGCACACCACAATATATGCACTCCAGCTTCAAATATTTATTCATTTATTCTGCCAAATAGTCAGACGAAAATTGTTTACAACTTATGCTTGAGTTTACAAAACCCGAGCAAATGATTTTCACTGCTCTAAGATTAGCTCATCTCTTCCAAAATTTGAAACACACAAATACCATCAGAAATATAAACTAATGTTGACATAAGTTAATTTTGTTTTTTTTTGTATATGGAAGGAGCTGATGTTCTGACCTCTAATAATTGAAAAACAAAGATAGAAATGAATTGAGTTGGTGAGATATAACCAAACCTTTGTTGAGAACCAAACGGAGCTCTTGTAGGTAAAAGAGACTTTTATAGGTTTGATATTTGATTGAATGCAGTTATATGTACAGAAAGTGGATTTTAAAAATGATGGAAAAAGTTGATTGTAATGCCATATTGGAATGTAACCAAAGTGTAAAAGGTGATGACATATTTTGGTGAAAGTTAGTTACAAGAATCATCTAATACAAGCTATAATTTGCTGAATATAGGTTTCACAGGTTTATTAAGCGTTAAGTACTAGATAGAAGAACTTTACAAGAGTTTTAGAAATCCATGAAGAAAAAGGAAGTTAATAAGAATAAGAAGTTTAAATGAGAACTTGACCTACTCAATAATAGCGCACGTGAATTTTTCATACCCATTGAAATAGGGAAACCCCTTGGGCTTTAAAATAAGTTAAATTTATAACTGTTCTAATCTTTTTTGTGTGTTCTTGTCTTAATCTCAAACATGTGTCATTGGTTTAAGGTGTTAGTTAGTTTCAATGTCTACGTAGCATGTCTCTGCAAGGTTGGCAAACTTGTTTACGCAATAAACAGGTTTTTCTTAAATTTCAGCTTATTATTTTTTTCTTTTCCATTCCAGGGGTAATGATCAAGGTAAACTCATTTAGCAAAACGACTAAGACCAGTGTTAATTTCTCTGTGCATTAACAAAAGTTTATAAGCTCCTTACAAAAAGCAGTGCTATCATATAAGATAAAACAATCAGAACAAAAGCAAAATAAGATAAAATATTTTATACTGTAAAATGTGTTTATACTTAGGAATTATTATTTTGGAATAATTTGGAATAAAAATCAGATCGATTGAATATTTTTCAAAATAAAAACATTTTTAAACGGGATTCTCATTAATTCCCGAGAAAAAATATATTTCTCGAATTTCAAATAAAAATAAAACAATTGAAACAAAAAACATAGAAAATGTCATTTAAAGCCCCATCAATTAAACAACAATTTGAGAAAAGAAATCAAAGTAGGAAGCTCATCATTCAATGGTTTGTTTATTTCCATATCTAATTCATAGGTCTTGTGATGAGAATTATCACCCAATTGAAAGGGAAAGGTTTGAAAAAGAAGCAGAAGAGTTTGTTAAGGTAGTGAATGTAGATGAAGAGATTGTGATATTGACGTGTTCATGAATTTTGTTTTAATTCTTTAGTTTTTACTTCTGTCCTTTATATTTTATTGGAAAAAACATTTCTCTTTGGTTTGAAAAGTTTCCAAAGGTTGAACAACTTCAGTATTTTCTTGTTTTGTTTTTATTTTAGGTTCTTATATTGTAATTTAAACACCTTGAATTTTATTGGAATGGAAAAAATAAAACAAAATCTAAATATTCAGTCACTATCGTATATTTTCTATTCTTTTTATGTTTTAGTTTTCGTTATTGCAATATTCCAAAAGATAATTCTCTTTCTCAGTTTTTAAAAGGACAAAAAATAAAGTCAATAACGTAAACTTTTTATTTATGTTAAATATTAGTTTCTTGGAAAATAATATGATAGAAGAAGCACTGGCTCAAATATTGAAGGAAGTTTCAAAAATGAATACATTGATAAGTGTTTTGTATTTTCTTTTCTTTTCTTTATTTCTAGTATTCAAGAAGATAACTTGAGGATTGATAACCCAGAAATTAGTAATATAACAAAAAGCTGTTTGGAAAACTTGCCTTCTTTATTGAAATTTATGTTTATTTTTGTTTTGTTTTGACTTTTAGATTGCGAGTTGGTGAAATAAATATTGAAGAAAACAAAGATGAAGTTCAAGATTTACTTGATAATCATTCTTCTCTTTTGTTATTTGAACTTGGAAAGAATATATTCAATATAAAAAATTTAGAAGAAAGACTTAAACATTATGTTTCCATAAAGCTAAAAGATAACTACAATAGATATACTCTTTTAAATGAATGTCAAGTTTTTTTTTATGGGTGATGGAAGAGTTGGAAAAACTTCTACCATAAGAAGTTTATTTGACAGGAGTTTTTTATTTGATCATAATTCAACTTTAGTTTTGAATGATATTGATATATTTTCAGTACACCCCAATAGTTATAATTGGAATTCAATATCTAAATATGAAGTAAGCGTTCAAAGAGTTAAAAATAGCCTTCCCCGTGTTGTTTATTATGATTTTGATCCAAATCAAGAAGTTGAAACAAAGTATAAACTTGATTTTGAAAAAGAGCTTCTTTCAAGAACAGTTCCTAATGAAAAGTATATTGAACATATGAAAACAAATAATTTTGTTTTTGGTACAAATGATATTTATTTTCGTGTTTATGATTTTGGTGGACAAGAAATATTTCCTTCTGTTCATCATATTTTTATGAACACAAACTCACTTTATTTTCTAGTTTTTAATATGACTAAAATATCTCAAAATGATTTATTTAGATTAAGGTTTTGGTGTGAAAGTATTTTAAAAAATACAGAAAAAGCACCTGTTATTTTTATTGGTACATATTTAAGAAGATATAACAGAAAAATATTAAGGATACAAATTTAGAAAAAATACAAAATATACTTCAAAACTTTGTTAACAGTCTTTCTTCTGAATTAAATATATTGAAAAATGAGTTGAATATTTTCTTTCCTATTGAGAATTCAAAATTAGATTCTCAAGAAAAAAAGATATAAAAGATAAAATAAAAACTATTGTTTCTGGAGCAGCTGGAATAAAAAAAAATTTCTTAACTTTAGAATAGGAACTGCTTGGCTTCTTTTCCTGGATAATTGTCGAGAACAAACAAATATTATGACTTTGAAAGAATTTGAAGATAAACCTTATTCTTGTGGTTTTGAAGATTGGGAAGTTGAGAAAATGCTTGAAATTTATTCAAAAGCTGGTTTAATTTCTTATTTTCCTGATTTAGATTTGGGTGCAGATGAAAACTTTATCTTTTTTGCACCTTCTTATCTTGCTCAAGCTTTAGGTAAGTTTATCAGAGATCCAAATTTTCATGAACTTGCGTTTCGGATTCCAAGTAACAAATTTTCTTTATATAGAATTTATGTTGATAAAGGAAAACTAAATAAACAACTTTTTAATATTTTGCTAAAAGAATATTCTGATAAAGAAAAGAAATATATTTTAAGTTTGGCTTTGAATAGTTTGGTTTTGATACCTGTAGAAAAAGAAAATGATGTTTTTATTCTTCCTGAATTACTTCCTGAACTAAAGAGAGCAAAAATAAAACCTTCTTTTAAGAGTGATATTAGAATAGTTTTCAAAAGTCTTGTTCGTTTGGCTGTTTTTGTAAAAGTTGTCTTTTTATTTCTAAAGGATGAAGATATTCATGAATCACTTTTATTTAAAGGATTTTCAAGAATTATTTTCAAGAACAAAAGAATTGTTGATATTTTTTTAAACACTGAAACTGAACTTAGTTTTACTCTTGTTCAAGGAAGTAATTTAGAATGGTTAAAAGAAAATGTTGAGCTGATTTCAGAAGAGTTGCAACAAGTTACAGAAAATGATGTTGTTTTGTAACTTGTCGCTTTGGCTCAAACTTATTAAATACAAAAAAAACAACACATACTATTTCTACTCTATTTCTTTAACAATGTGAACATTTCTTAATCAAATTACAACTTAAGAAACTTTCAAACTTTCAATCTATTTTAATGGAGAGTAGACTTTAATAGTTTTTTTCAAAATTCAAATTTAATAGCAAAGTACCAAGAATTAGGATTCTTGTTTTTTCTACAATGTGTCACGTAATCTAGGTAGATTGATCTGAAGTCTTCTTCTTTATTTCAAACTTAGGTCTTAAATTGAAGTGCTAATAGTTAGGTTTTACTAAATATACCAAAGGCTTATTATTCACTATGTCAAATTAGAAAAGCCGAGCAGCCTAGTCCACATAGGGTGGACAAATGATAGATACAACAAGGAACAAAAGTTGTGTATGAGAATATCTTCACATGCTCAGCTTCAGCTCAGAAAGCTGTGAAAACCTAAGTTTTATTTTCAACGTAGATAATAATTGGAAGAGTTATCTATTATTCTTAATTGACCTGTATAATAGTTTTTTTAAATCGTATTGACCAGTGTTAAGTTTACTAAGATTTTTGGCAATATAAACCTATGATTATACTGATCTCTGATGAAAGTGAATTTAATCTTAGAAGATATCTGACAGGTGGATCAGTACGGTACTAAAGATTTCGGACTGATTAGGTTCAACACGTGTATCTAAAGTCTATTGGCTTATTATATTAAAGCTCCATTGGTACTGTTTATCTAAAAGCTTGTCCTCGCTAGTATGTAAATCTCTTTTTATGGTTCTTATGATTTCTGTTGAATTACGTTAAATCTTAACACTGTCCTAATTTGCCATAGTATCTATCCAACCAATTTATATTAAATTTTGGGCTTGTGAAGACAACGTCAAGGACGAAGCTAAAATGCAAAGTTTTCAGAGTAGACCAAACTACTCCTTTGAAAGAAGTCCCGGGGACAGTGAGCCGACTGAAGCACTTACCCAAGTTGGTGAGTGTGAATGTTGGTGGTCTAACTGCCTTTAAGTGCAGTTACGTACAAAAACTTAAAATTACAGCGAATGGTGAACGTCAGTCCGAATTCAGGAAGGTGGTTTTTCAAAGCTGCCTGAAGAATGCGGAGGGCGTAGCAACTTTCCTGTTTGACGAGCTTGCTAGTCAAGTAACGGACACGGACGGAAGAAGCGACAGGATCCTGAAACTGGTTGCCTGGAAAATGGTGTTGTATACAAATTGCCCGGAATAAAAATACAGAAAACTGTTACTAATTAGGAAAGAGACGACAATAAACAAGGCAATCATAGAAAATATATAGAAACGCCGCTTGTACAAGAAATCAAGAGTCCCCAGAGGATACAGCTCATTCAACAACTACCCCAGAAATGCCAGCAAGATACCAAGGGAGTAAGCAAAAGTCAAACAGGAGAGGAAAATTTTCCTAAACTACTAGAAAATGAAGCCATGATGCCAGCGGACCACATCGACCAAGAAAATCTCCAGAAAAAAGTCAAGGAAAAATGCCACAGCTGGAACACTGAAAAGAAAATGAAACATTCTTTCAAATCCGTAGAACCACCATCAAATTACATCCTCAAACTTTTCACAGAACTCAAGAAGACAGCAACAGAATGTAACACAGCTCCTTCCAAGCATTTCCCCAGCATAGCCAAGACTGGGCTAAAAATCCCCGCCTTCAACACAGCTCATCAAAACGTCAGATTTCGCTCAAAAACCATATCAATATCACTGCAGGAGGGACCAAGGCTGCGAAACAGCAAGGAATACACAGTAGAAAAGATCGGCGATGCAGAACAGCCAGATCAAGCTTCTTCTCTCTCGATTTGCACAGTTTTCTCAATATTTGTTCTGTATTTTGGGCAATTTAGCAACGACCAAATCCAGGCAACCAGGTTCAAGGATCCTTGACGTTCAATCAATGGAATTACAAACAATATTGAAAACTAATAGTAGAATTGATAACGAACGGTTAGTAGAGATTAATACATATAGTACGTAGCTTTTATTGGTAGTTAGATCCTCGCCACAGGGTTAGGCCAGCAGTCCCAATTAACTCCCTTAAAGCCTAAACCTAAACCAATTTATATTATCTAACTAATCATATTTCTCAAACTACTTATGAAATAATTAACAACTCAAATCTCACATCGATACACAGGTCAACCAGGTTAAACTTCAAAAAGAATAAGCAAAATTGTTAAATTCAGGAGGTTCCTCCCTCTAGCTATGCCAAGGCTTATTTATCTCGTGTTTTATCTCTATTACCTCAGTACATGTGTAGAACAATGCCTATATCCAATATTTTCAACTATTTTTCTTTTTGAGCTATTCGAAAGACCGTGTTCTTGGTAGTGTAGTATCGAGAGACTAGACGCTTTTAACTCTTCGTGCTCTTTGAGTAAGAAAAAGATACAACAAACATTTGACAAGAATCTAGTATCAAGTCAAATTATTGAGTATGGTATCTGGTAATTTTAATTCGAATAAAAATAGTATTTTAATTTAACAAAATAATCTTTAAAAATAAACACAAAAAGTAAAAAAATAATTTCAGAAATGAAACAATAAATGGAAACATCATGCTAGAAAATAAGAAAGAAGAAAGGACCATGTAACAAAAAATTGAAGTTTTTATTCAATGTTCAAGAATAACTGGAGATTAAAAATAAGAATTTGATATTTTCAAAACGGATGAGACAATCTGAGAAGAGAAAGTGAGATTTCAAGTCATAAACCAAGCACATTAAGATTATTCCATAAAGAAGGAGTTCAGCAATTGATGTTCTAATAGATGCCGTGCTTAAAAGTATCTTGTACGTTTTATTAACTAAACGGGCACATTCTTGAAACTAATTGAACAAAAATTCTCAAATGGCAATATTATAACCCTCTAACATGATAGAAAAAACTATTTTGAAGACATAGAGAGCTCTATGGAGAGTTCTCTGACAGAAAAGTGGTTTAAGGGGATTGTAATAGTCGCTTTAGATACGAATCAATATAATTTTGAAAAGGAATCAAGTAAGCAGAACCAGATGAAAATATTTTAAACACAGTTTTTATACAGGGAGCGGGTGAAACTAAACAAGATACACATTATTTTGCAACCATACGGTTGTTACTGACTGGTTTGTTTATCTAATATGCAAAAGAAGTTGAAAAAGTATGAATGGTGTAGAAAATAATTAGGGAGGGATGTTAGCGTTAGTTCACAATGCATGGTAAGGTGGCAAAGCAAACAATCATTCCAAGAGTTATTCATGAAAAGGAGGAAACCAAATGGAAAATAGACTTGGGTTCTGGCTATGTATATAAGAAAAGTTTATTGATCAAGAAGCGAAAACAAGAAAAGGGAAAGGGGCCTTAGTTATTGCTTAAGAACATCAATTGCAACAACTCTACTAGTGACGCCACCTTCCCCCTTTCTATCCCTCTTCCTAACTATTTCTTTGGTGACTAAAACGTTTTACCACTTTTCTCAGCCACCTCATGAATATTTTCAAAGTTTTCATCTGAATTTTTCTTCAAGAATCCGACCATCTTTGCAACTATAGCGCAGGCTTCTTTCCAATCATTGTTGCTGCTTTTAATCTGTTAATAGAGAGCCTCTCATGCGGTAACAAGCTTCGAACAATTAGTCTCCAGATTTCAAAGGATGCGAACAAGCTCAAGTGATGGTATTATAACCCTTAATTCTAAAACCTCCTTAGACCATGAAGTCGCACGACCCATCTCCCGTAAACTAAGTTTGTAAATAGGTTGATTTTGAAACTCTCATTTTCTCGGAATTTATCCAACATCGAAGTATTCAATTCTCTTGCAATTACAATACCTAGAACATTTTCTGTCAAGAAAGCAAATATATGTCCAAATCTCACAAGTGCAATAAGGACCTGCAACCCCACCCCTTTCCCATACTTCCCGAATATGTTTAAACTTTTTTCTCGTGGTTATATCACTTATAACAAACTTATGTTCACTGAAATATTCAAAGATTCCGCAGCTCCCCATCATCTTAAGTTCTCTTGAGATAAATATATATACCTCTTTTTAGAACACGTTATCCTTCCTCATCAAATCATCGAGTGATTTATGGCTGTCTCCTTGTACTTATCCGCAGTATTCTCATGATAAGTGACAACCTCATCAATGGTCCGGTTTTTAATGTGTATTTCAACTTTCCATTTTCTTGGATGGTTGAGTAGAATATTTAACCGTTTGAGTAGCTCCTTGGAAAAACGTGACACTGTTATTTCATCGCCCAATAAACTTTGTTTTTTCTTTAATTTTGTAAGCTATTTCTTATGGTTCATCTACAAATTCAACTAGTATGTCCTCGATAAGTTGAGCAAGATGTATCATTTTTACTAGTTTCTTCACAAATAAAATTCTAGGAAAATCCTGTTGAAGTTCAAAATATTCTGCTGCAATTCCACTGTCGCGAACTCCTGAGAGCGTAAGCGTTTTTAATTCTTCTTTTTTAAGCTCTTGTGCATATTTATTATTCTTTCCAAGTGCTTTCACCTAAAAATTACAGTGATATTCGTTAATTACGACGAAAACACTCTTAGAAGCATCAAGATAAAGCATAATTTTAACTTCAAAGGAGATTTTTTTTGTGTGGACTACATTTTATGTTGCATCTTTTAAGTATTTTACAATTTTAACTTCTCATTTTGCAAGAATCATTGCCTTATTAAAGTAATGAGAGGCGTGAATTTCTCACTTAAATCTTCCATTAACAAGTGTAGAAGTGACCACAATAATTTATTCTGAGCTAGGGTTCCTAACTGCAAGCCAGTTCCTTATAATTTCCTTTTGACTTGGTTTTTGGAGCTGTAGAACTTTTCTTTGAAGATTAACCCCTTTGGTTTTATGTTCTTCCACAGTTTTTGTTCATAATCTTGCTTTGGAATCTGTTCAAAATTATTCTTTAAACCTTCTCGAAGTTTCTTCAAAATTTTTTAAGTCTTTAATTCTATATATGGTAAATTTTATTAGTATAGGAATATATATTTTGGGAAATTGTTTCGTCCAATCAAATCGCGAGAAAAATTTAATACGAGAATAAAAAAAATGCACTCATATTGGATTCCTAAGTTATAAAAAAACTCAAACACATTCTAACTTATTAAAGGATAACTATTCAATAGGAAAAAAATGAATTTATATTTTCTAGAGCTTTTTAAATATTCTGATAGTATTTTTTTTGTTCTGTGGACAAAGGTTTACTCTAGCAACGGGTTAGTAAAGCAGTGTGCAAGTATTTAAACCAAGATCTGATTTCTTTTTTAGATGATATTTTATAGAATATTTTTGGTGAAGAAACTATGAATATTATAATATCTAAAAATTCTTTACAAATATCAATACCAAGAGGGAGTACAATTTTAAATCAGGATCTGTTGAACTTAAGAGTCGAAGAAGAAACCGACATAGAAATCTCACTTGTTTAAATTTCTTTTTATGAAACAGCTTTCAGATATTTGAAAATCTTCCCCTCAAGAATAAAAATTCATAATTTTTGTTTCATCGACATCAATAAGTTATTGGGGGACAAGTGTAAAGACTTTCTCTTTAAGTAATTTTCAGCTATAAGAATAAAAGAACGAGTTATTTGCAAGCATAATTCTCAAACCATTTCCTCAAAAAAAAGTTTTTTCATCAAGGTTAAGATCTTCTTGATATTAAAGGGGGTGTGTTTGATGATTTCAAACTTACACATCCGAATAAGTGCTTGGTAGATTTTCTCATATTTTGTGGAGAATAGTTGAGAAATTTAGAAGGATAACTTAATGAACTGCTTTTTTATAATTCATAGTATTTTTTCTTAAAATTTATTTATCCTATTTTATTATCAATGCGGAAGCGGATAAATTCAAAGGAAGGTTATTTCCTTGCTTTTGTTCTATACTTATCTAGTGGATCTCTGTTGAAATCACTGAGAAATCTTTCATTAGGTCCAGAAGAAGACTATTTATTATTCTGTGTGGAGTTATTTGCTCTGAATATTGTATTTCAACATATTCAATATGTACCTTGGATCCCGTTTGGTTTCAATGTCAACATTGATACAAGCACATCATTAATATTCTGCTGTTTTTTTCTATCAAAGAATTTGAATGAAAGTAGCAATATTTTCTTTATAGGTCTCATGTTTTTGCTCAAATGAGGTTGTATTGTTGTAGACTAAGTATTTCCAAAGTGTGATTGATATGTCATCCATTATCTAAAGAAGAAATAAACTGAGCGATTGAAAGCTAATTTTTCTCCAACTAATATTAATTGATCATGTTAACTTATGAACTTGATCACCCTTTTGTTTTAGATTCCCTGATCCATGCGCATTATAACATAATTTCTGCCAATTAAGTATCTGCCAATCATAGCTATATGGATGAGAGTTGGTCATCTCCTTTATGGGTTTGCCTCAATTTCATCTTCCTTCGATAAGTCTATGCTAACTAATAGAAAATTCTCATTTGGCTGCTTAGACTTTCTTCCCTTATCTCTTTCCTTTCTTGAACATCCCGGTTGTCTTAATGGAGTCCCTTTCTTTAAACTCATACGAAGAAAGCAGTATATATATCCCAGAATACTTTTTGGTTCTTCACGGTAAATAAAAATCAGCCTCATATATTTCTCAGGAAAAAAGAATATATTAACTTTTCTAAACTTCTCTACAATTAAGTGTTTTTCATTATCGGTGAAAAGAGAAGAAACAGAACTGACTTTATCAAAATAGTATATGTTTCTTTTTCACATTTTCAACTTTTGTATTCTTTCAATATTATATTATATACATAAATCTCTTTCTAGTTTCATATATGCAAAGAATTCAAAATTATATTCTAGTTTCTCTTGTCCAAAGTGAACAATTCAGCCTATTTTTTCCCGGCGATAAATCTTTTCAAGTTTACCAATTATAAAATACCAACATTTTCTTTATAAACATGTTTACTTTGGACAAGTTATGTTTTTTCTATTAACTTAAGGTTAAACTAGCTAAGCACAAGTAACTATTATTCCTTGTTGAAGATAAAGATTCATTCTAATTAATGGCTTACTAGTATTTCTATCTGGCCGGGAGAAAACTTAGTCAAGCACGCAACAGATCTTGTCAACAGTCATGTTCTTTCTGAACAAGTTTTATTCTTGAAATGTCTTGAATTCAAATAAAATTAAAACATGATGAACAACCAACAATACAAAGGAAATGTAGCTGGAGTACTTGGGAATGAAAACAGGGAAGCATCTTCACCACAGAAATCCTCTTTTTCTTTTATGTTTTTTGTCTATTTTTCAGCATTTCTACTTGCTGTCATAATAGTTGGAGGTTTTTTTGCTCTTCAAGATGCACTTAATCCTGAAAACTCTGACGAAAACGAAAAGGGGGAAGATATTACTGATAACCCAACACCATTCCCAACTCGATTTCCAACAGATTTCCCAACTCGATTTCCAACAGATTTCCCAACTAGATTTCCAACATTTCCTCCTACAGATTTCCCAACTGAAAGACCTACAACTGAAGAAGAGAAAGATGAAATTAAAGAGTTATGCAGAACAGTTACTAGGGGAACAAGAGTACAAGCTAAGTCGAGCGACTATATTTCAGTAGTATTTGACTCAACACCAAACTCTGCAGATTGCATTGCGTTCATGAGAGCAGCATCAAGATTATCAACAGCTGTTGCAGAAACTTTTAATGACATCAATTTCTCACCAAGTTCAAGTTTTCGTCTTTCTGATATTTGTGGCTTGACAGGAAATTTTAACCCAACAGTATTTCCTGCTTTCGAAAATATTAAGGACTTAACTATTGTCGCACTGTTGGATTCGATCGATGGAGCTGGTGGAATTTTAGCTGCAGTACATTTTCTTCTCTTGTTTGACTTTAGGCTGGCCCTTGTATCTTTAGCACAGCATTTGAGTTACCTTTGGCTGGTGTGATGATTTTTGACACAGATGACACTGCAGATTTATCCATATTTGGAAAACTTGAAGACGTCGTTTTACATGAAATGATGCACGTCCTTGGATTTGGTAGTATGTGGAGCCGAGTTCCAGATGGTGCTGGTGGCTTCATTACCTCGACAGATGTTCTACGTGATGAAGTTTATGTAATAAATGGATTTGGGGATATTGTTTCAAGAAATTCAAATAATCAACCAAAATTTATTGGAAGTTCTGGAATTGAGGAGTTTGAAGAGCTTACAGGAGAAGCAGAATCTTTTGTTCCGGTTCAAGGAGTACGTCTTGACGGCCAGGTTATTTTCAATGTTTTTAATGATGAAGGCCGTGGAAGTGTTGATTCACATATTGATAAAGACACTTTTCAGGATGAGTTGATGACTTTTGCTGTAGATGTAGAAAGTGGAAGAGCAAGCCCTTTGAGTGCGATGTCATTGAAGATGTTGGAAGATATTGGTTATGATGTGAACGTGACAGTTGCAGATTTATACAGTCTTGAATCGAGAAGACTTATAGCAGAAGACAGAAATTTAAGAGCAGAAAAGGAATATTTGTTTGATCTTACAGGAGATGTCTTGAACTTTGTGCCAAAGCCATTTGGAGTTGATGCATCAGGAGTTCTTAAATTCCAAAGGGTTGAAAAACCGAAATCAATCAAGCAGCTTTTTAACCTGGAGGATTAGTTTTCTTTATATTTAGTTTTGTACATCCTAATATATAAGTTGAGGCTTTGACTATAGAATCGAATGAAGCTTTACGATCATTATTATAGAGAAATACCAAGTAAAACAATATTTAAAGGTAGCTGATGTTAATTGTAGATTTGAAGTCATGCAAACTGTATTAATATCACAAATTTTTGCTTTTCTGCCTGCATATAAGAATAATGAATGGCGAGTGTTATTCTACTCGCTGTTTCCCTTCTTTAGTTGTTCATTTCAAATAAATATGTATACGCGAGAGTTCATAAACATCAGTTTCGCATTCGAGGCTCAATTAAGGTGAAGAGGTGAAAAAAATGACAGATGCAGGAAATTTATGAATGCAGGATACATACATTTATCCAAAGTTTGTACCTATTTCATATTAAAGTTTCGCTGTTTTCTCAATTCCTTTGTTGTTATGTGAAGTTACCTATGGTTCATCATCAGAGCGAAGTTGTACCATTTAGACTCACACTTCCAAATAGATAATAGTATAATTGGGATCTTAGTTCCATGGTCATGGTTTCATTTTTTTATAATGAAGCAAGTTATGACTTTCTTAGACAAAAATACGGCTAAACCAGTTTTCCAAGCAAGTGAAGAAGCATATAGAGAACATCAGCCACAACAAATTCTCAGAAATCAAAAATGATCTGCATATAAACAGGATTTGTAAGGAAATTATTTCCAACTACATCCAAAAAAACTTAATAGAAGATCATCTGCTCTTTGCAGGATGATGGAATAAAGCAACTGAATCATGTACAAAAAGAAATCAAAATAAAGGAAGCACTTGTAAGACTGGAACTGGGAGAGCACATGATGGAACCAACAGCAACAAACTAGTTTTCTTCAGATTGTGAAGGTCAAGTGAGTCACCAGATCCACCCAGACAGCACAGGAAACGCCTAAGCAAGCTTTTTCCTCTCGAAAATTATCCAAGTACCAAGAAGAAATCTGCTAACCAACCTCGAAGGACTCGACTATGCATATTGGCTTCTGCTTATCAAACACCTCTAATTACTGAACAACCTGAAAATGAAATTTTGAATCTCAGGAAGCTGGAGCACTTTGCTTTTCACTCCTTTTCGATGTTATATAAAAAACCAGAAGGAGAAAAGATGGGAGCAAAACCACGGAACAAAAGACCACTAGAAAACCCCATTGAGAAGAAAGAAACAAGCAGAATAAGAGAAAACAACAAACAATATATCAAAAAAACAGATAAAATAACATCTCAATCTCATAGAAATAGTCAGAATATGCCTACTGCAATCTTGTCGTTAATATATTTATATATAACGATCTTCAGGAAGATAAAAATAGACAATGGAAATAATAAGATCGCTCAAAAAACTTAGAACCAGGGTAGATAGCATTTAATCATAATAATAAACCTTCTGAAATTTTCTTCTTGTATCTTTCTGGCGCAGAAGCTGCTTTTCGTGAACTTCCACTCTTCTTTTGTATTTTTTGTGAGCTTTGGATTAATGGATTGTAATTCTTGGAAAATAGTTGCTAGTGGGCTAGTTAATAAGGGTTCTTATTATCAAAACGTAGTTTCCAAATAAGAAGCAAAACAGAATCTTGGCTAAACCAAACCGTGCGCGGTTGAAATAAGAATAGAAGTGGGCTTGGTAGCATTATCAACTGTATTGATATTTAGTAAGACTCATGGATCACCAGATTTAGAACTAAGATCTCAATTCATAATGTTATGGAACCTTCTTAGTAAGTAAGTAATTGTTATCTTAATGCCAAAGTTATAAATAAACTCATCAGGAACATGATTATATTGTTGCCCAAGAGAAATTTGTCATTCAAAAATAAATTTTCTATTAAACGATTTTCGCCTATTCTCATAATTAAAGTATGAAATCCTGACAAGTATTGTATAAATTTTTCATTGACATATTCCAACAGAACTAATTTCTGCGACTTATAAATACTAGTTACAGGTGTCCAGGGAAGGATAAATATTGCGCTAGTTGACACCCGTATAAGCGCTTCAGTGTTTTTTGCGAATCTTATTACAACTATATTGAGAGATTAGTCAGGTTTCTAAGGTAATGCTAGGATCATGATGGATCTTGTACTAACTATATTATCTTTGGAACCTGTACTTTAATAACGGAAAAGGTATTAAGAGAAGAAAAATTTTCTCATTTTAGTAAACTTCTTAAAGAAATTATAGTTACTAAAACTAAGAAAAATATGACAGGATGTTTGGCAATATACAGAAAAGCAACATTCAGTTAAATTAACTTAGAACTCTTCTTCAAGTATGTGATTTGTTAAAAAGTTCTTGCATATATAACTTCATACCAACTGCTATCAAGCTAGAAAAATCTGCTTTTTCTGTGATACTAAATAGGTAATTAACTTTGCAAGAAATTTTTGACAGGGAGTGAAATTTTTGTAAAATTTCTACATTCATGGAAAATTTTCCAACATAGCAAATCTATACTTGTTGATCGAGCTATCGCCCTTGAAAAGTACATAAAATTTGGGTACTCGTTTTTCAGCAGCTCTACTTCAGCTGGGAAAGACAATGGAGAGTTTCGTTCCAGAATAACCTAACAGAATAAAAACAGATTTGCATAGTGGCTGCTAGTCCATAAAAGCTACAATGGTCCTAAAGACAAACATCTAAAACCATGAAAAAAATATATGTGTTTATTAAAATTACTAGGGAAAATTATTATAATATCTCAGTATCAAGTGGTTAAAAAATCGTTGGCACAAGATCCATAGGGCTTTCGAGAAAAATAGATGCATATTTCCAATTGTAGGGGATATTCAGGCTATAAAAAAGAATATATTTCAAATCTTTTTACTAAAACCACAGTAAAAAATGAGACTAGCCGAATACTTGTCTTTAACAAAAAATACAGAAAGATTTTATTTAGGATGATGCAACATGAACTTTCGTATAACTAAATTATATAATAAACAGAATTATCTTGGACTAATAATTCAAACAAAAAATCTTGAATTTATAAAAATGAAATGTATTTTTTCGGAAAATATGCTCTAACTTTAGAAATAATAAGAATAAAAATGGCACTCCAATGATATGATGCATAATGAAGTGTAATCAATTCATACATAGAAATGATATATACCCATAGAGGACCAAATATCATCGCCAGACAACAAAGTACATAACAGAAACAATATCTTTTAATAATTCAAAATTTTTTCTAAAAGATATTCAATTGAAGAATTCATTCACCAAGAGCATAGTTGTTTCCTATACATTTATTCTTGAAAATTAAATTAAAATTCTTAATAGCTTCGTCACAGTAAACAAGAATAGAATTATAAGAGGGGAAACCAATATTTCTTCAGAAAGCAAAGTAAAAAAAGCAGCAAATACTGATATTATGGCAATCTTTAATAACCCATCTAAGTTTTAGTAAATGCTAACTATATATACGTCTAGAAGCAAGTTTTTATCATATAAGCCTATATGTAAAGCTTAGAATCAGTTCGGTATTTAGTATATTTCTACAAAGTTATTTTACAAAATTTACAATAAAGAATCATAAAGAGATGAGAAAAATCTAAAAGGGAGTCTAGAAATCTATTAACTGAGCATATTATAGATTACTTTGTATAGAACCCAGAAAATATGCCATTACCGAGATTGTTAGAAAGGAAGAATGACTTATCTACAAAAACTAGAATTTTGTTATTCTAGATATAAAGTAAAACCATTAGTATACGAATATGGAGATTTCATAGTGTTCTAAGGCATATATTATCATTTTAATCATCTCAATTCTTGTTTAAGGAGCCCTACTCATATGATGTGAATGGGTATCGTGAAAAATCTTATCTTAGACGTCATATTATGTTTAAATCAAAAAATTGCTATATTTTCTATTCAGAAAAAGTAGTAATGGAAGTTGCTATAAATATGATAAACAACAAAAAATCATTTAATACAAAAAAATTAAGTTATGAATTTAAAAGCCAAACTCATACGGAATTAATTTTCTTATTTTACTCATCTTATGTCACAGAGAACTAAGCAATGGTTCTCACATTGAATATTTCAAGCGATCATGGAAAGTTGATTGCCAGTGTAAAGTGTTTTGATAATATACGAGCTATAATATACACTTCAATAGCTTTTTGATGACTAGAAGCCAATACAGTTGACTTAAGTATATAATTTAAATCTGGTATCTACAAGCAAATAAACCTTATTTTCTTCAATTTTAGAAAAATGATTTCACAAATTCCCTTTGAATTGTTTATGTGAAAAATAAAAATTAAATCTCGTCAAAAATAGAAAAAAACGATGGAAATTTGTACTAACTTATTTCTATAACTATTTCATTTCCTTCTTGAGCGACCTGGAAAATTTAGGATAGAAATTGTAGAATCTTAATCTTAGGTACCACTCCTCTACAATCTAGAGAACTATTATCACTTCAATGAATTAAACACGGTGTTTAAACTACTTAATAACTAATAAAAATAAACAAAAATGCTTAAAAAATATGTAACTTCGAATTCTAATCTTTTTAATTTAGAGAGAGAGGTTTCTCAAGGTTATCAAAGTATTATATAGACATTAGCTACAAGAATAAAGGCGTTAGAGGCACAAGGAAGTTTATGAACAATAGATTCTCAAATAAATGATGAAATATATGTTATTTATTTTTAAGATGTGTAATTTATTTGGGTCTGCTATTGGCTTAACTTTTGTGCAATAATCTATATGATTAGATGGCATTTCCTGAAGCGCCATTTAATCACTATAATCAAGTAGATTGGCTTCAAGAAATAAGAATGGCCCTAACCCCATTTGTATTCCATGGGTAAAATTTATTTTATTTAATCATAAAATGTGATGAACCCTCAAAGTAGAAAATAAAGCTTTGGTTATTAACATGAGAAAGTGACCACTCATCTTCATTTAATATAGGATAAAAAAATAGATTTAGTATAAAATCTGTGCTGTAGTAGGTATTATAAATGCTGCAGAGAATTCACATCCCTGAAACTATTATTTCATAATTATTATAAACGAACTAAATCCTGAAAAATACAACATTAATTATGAACCAATATTCAGCTACGGATCACCAGTAACTTCGAGAGATAATACGGTCCCAAGGAATAATTTAGTTGCTCTATTTTCACCAAATAATTTACCCTTAAAATTATGTATATTTTAATTTAAAAGTTAAAAGACTGAGATACCCCAATATCAATTATAAATTTTACTTTTAATGTTTATTATAGTTGCATTCGACAAGTATATTTTACTGATAAGACATATATTATTTTCTCTGGTAGCAATAATAGTCACTTTTATCCATATGCAGATATCAAGTAATGAAGAAAATTTGGGGTAAAGGAGCACTATGTCTCAATATTAGAATTATTTTATGCTGGTTAGTTTTTTTTGTGCGAAAAATAATATAATGTATAGTAAATTAATATGGATTAATTTATCTCTTTTATAACAACAAGATTACCGTAAGATATAATGCTCACTTTGCGGTTCTTAAATGATGATAATATGCGCGTAGCTCAAGTGAATATAAAAGCCCGTAAAATACACGGACTTTGGGTATAGGGCCTATATCGAAACTTAGTTAAATCTCTTCTTAATGGGTTGGAATGTGGGTTTTTCATATTCACAATGATGAATAATTTTTCGGAAACCCCCCCCATGAATCACCATAAATCACAACTGCAATGTTCAACTTCTCAAGACGTAGTGTTTCCCTTAGAAAGAGGTTATGATTCAGAAAAAAAATCATAGTATATTATCACATTGTCTAAACGGGAACCAAATATTTCAACCAAGTAGTAACAAATCTAATTTATACTACCTTGAACTACTGCTCCGAGTGATTCTCCAGTTACATGTTGCAGAAATCGTAGATATGGTTAAAGAAGACTAGTGCAATAAATAAATAGGAATTCTAATTACCCGCATAGTATACATCCAATTCTCGATCCAGGTAAAATAGCCTGATTTTCTAATCATAATTTCCGCGATTGCAGATTTGGTTGCCCTCTACATCCGATTGCATAAAACATCAGGTTTAATTGAGAATTGGATTACCAGTCATGATTGATAATTCATAATACTGGAAGTGCCTATGAGATATAGGTATCGGAAGTAGTGTGTCAAATAAAAATAAATTATTTTTTTCAGTTGCGCATTACCACCATAAGACATTGATTAACTAGATACCCTCTAGTCAATCAATATGTGTGGATGTTCAATGACACGTATATATAATAAGTTGAAGCCCAACTACGATTCATTGCCCTAGTTTATCACTAGGTGAACAAATTGTTGAAGTAATTCTTTTTTAACAACATGAGCAAATCCTTGAGCATTGCCAACTTTTGAGAAAATATGGAAGAAACTTGGTAGTTTTGCTTGTTCGTGGTACCAAGAAATTTAGGTCTTAGTCCTAGTAGAATATTCTGTTGCCCTAAGAGAATGACCAGAGCTTGAATTCATGTAAAGTTAGATTAATAGAGATTCTGTAGGCAAACAATAAAGCTATAATTTTTGTGTAGAAGCAAATCAGAACAATAAACGATAAATTTTTGGTTTTTAAGTTTCAATTTCTTGTGACATTTTAACTCCTACCAATGTTTATATTAGTTTTCTTTTGTTCCATTTTATCAAAGTAAAGAAACACTTTTTTTGCAGATTTTCTGTATCTGAAGAAGATGAAATGATGGTCCAAACTTTTGTGCAACATATGACAATATTCTACATTTAATTTTAAGCTTTATGTTTTATTGAAATATTAAATTGCAATGGGATAAGTGGTACCAGCTTTTGCACATTCCTGAACTGATACTCACTCTTAGAATTTCATATGGTCAGTAATATCAGAAATAGCCATAATAACCATATAAAATAGACTCCATTTAATCTTTAAGTTCAAATAATTCAAGGCTTTCTCCATTAATAAGTTGAAAATTTTACCGTTTCTTAATCTGAGATTTTCTAAAGAACATATATATGTATTTTAAGTCCTAATTCAAAAACTTCAAGTATACTTTGCATAAAGACTAGAACACTGAAGTTGAAACTTTTCTTAGAAGGAAAAAATGCAATTTTATAGAACTAATAATACATTACATGCATTCAATAACACTATTACAAAATTTCAAACCGTTTTTTTGTCGGAATTATAGTACTGAAACATAGCACCCGCACAAACTTTGGAGCATTGATAATATTACAAAATTAAAGCATTGATTAGGTACAAAATGAGATCATATTCAAACTTGAAATTAGGAAGAATATATTTTTAATACATAAAAAATATTATATCTTTCTCTTTTGAATACTGTGGTCTTAAGTTCGCCATAACAAGACAAAACTTCCTGGAAATTCTTGAAGAAAGAATAAATTCAATTCAAAGCCGAAAATTATAATCATACTTCTAAGATATTAAATTTGATAAATCAAATTAGAGTTTTTAATGGTTCTAGCATCTGTTTTCAGATTGTGATTATTTAGCTAGTAATATCGCTGTTTCTAAACAAGATTTCTTCTTTCAAGCAGGTTTCTTGCATAAACTCTTCTTGCAACTTAAAATTATAAGAATTACATATTGATCTTCTATATCTTATTTATTTAGTTGATTGATTTGTTTTTACTTATTTAAACAAGACTTTTGTCTTCTTTTTTTATATCTATACATCCTATAAAAACATTGTGCCACGTCACATAGACGGGAAGAGAATCATATTCGGTCCGTTTAAAATAAATATCCCGAATTTCAAAATACTAAAATCAAAAATTCATTCATCAAACTTAACCTCGGTTGTATCAAATAAGTTCAAACAACTTCTGAAATACTTTTCATCAAGTCAAATGACAAGAACAAACCACTTTATACTTGGAAATAGCATAGAAGCGCCATTTCCTGAGAATACGGAGTCTGTAGTCCTTGCAACCGGTATCATCTTTTTCATCCTTTGACATAAGGTTGTTTCTGGGGTGCAGAAAAAAGTTTCTGGCGAATGCCTGGTGTTTATACAACGGCAGTGGGTTATGCAGGTGGATCTTCAGCTGCAAGTTATGAACAAGTGTGTACAGGAAGAACAGGACATACAGAAGCAGTTCTTGTTGTTTGGGAGACTGATAAATTGAGTTACACGGATATCATCAGACAATTTCTAGCTAACCATGATCCTACCCAAATAAATGGACAAGGGAATGATCATGGAAGTCAATATAGAGGAGCAGTGTATTATGAAACAGAGGATCAAAAGAGAATTACAGAAGCTGCGTTTGAGAGTTTTAACAAGACATTGAAAGAAAATAGAAAAGGAAAAATAGCAACTGAAGTAAAAGGGGATCAAAAGTTTTTTTATGCGGAAGAGTACCATCAACAGTATCTTGCAAAACCGGGGTCCAGACCTTATTGTAGTGCACGACCACTTGGAATAAGAATGGAGGATCCGAATGTTTGGTTACCTGAAGATATGAAAGAAAAATATGCACCAAAGTTAAGCGAGGAGTATTGGAATCAATACATGCCATCACCACATTGTGTAATCAGAGATCCTCATGAGCAAATTAAGTGGTCTGTTGAAAGTGGAGCTAATATGTAAATTGATTAAGAAGTTAATTTAAGGTTTTTCTTTTCATATTGAAATTGTTCGTTTGTTCTTAAGAAAATGCAAGGATATAGTCCATCTAAGGAAAGAAGATCTAAAAGTATGAGGAATTTAAATAGTGGAGATGCTGAAGATGTTTCGAATATGTTTAGTTCTTTGTTCAAAACTAAAGAAAAAATACCAGATCCTTTTGCAAGTATTGAAAATGAAGAAGAAACAAAGGAAAAGAATAAACATGAAGATCAAATCAATTCAGAATCAGACCAGAAAAAGATAAAGAGTAGAGAAAAGAAAAAGAAGGTAAAGAAGAAAAATACAGAATCAATTGAAATGAAAAAGAAAGTTTCTTTACCTCAAGCTTTGGAGAAAGAGGGAATATCAGCGTTTACGACTATAAATGAGAGAGAACGGAAATCCATACGAACAACAGAAAAGGATGAAACAACGAAGGATATGAAATCGTCGGAGAATGCTGAGTTCAAGTTAGTTCAAACAGAGTTAAAATTGATGAGTAACAAAGAAACTCAAGCATGTGATGAGTCATTCAAGTTAAAGCTAAGAAGCACAGAGAATGAACTAAAGGTACTCAAAGCCATTTCTAAGACCGACTCCGAAAAAGTTAAAACACTTAATGCTATGAATGAGAGTTTAACGAGAAAAATAGAGTCTTTGGAGCACGAATGTAAAGAAAAGAGTGTTGAACTCAAACTTCTTCAAGCCATGAAGGAAAGCCAAGAAAAACATGCAATAAACTTACAAGAAAACATAAGAGCATTTCAATCTGCAGAAGAATCTCTACGAAATTCAACAAATAATTTTGTGGACACAAAAAATTCCCTAGATGAACTCTTATTAAGGCTCAAGAATGTTTTCCAAGAAAAAGATGAAACAGTAAAAGTACACTTGGAAGCCAGAGAAAAATTGATTTGTAATTTAGAGAGAGAGTATAATGAACATAATCAGATTTCAAAAGGAAACATGACAATTTTGACAGAGAATCTTGAAAGGTTGAGTGATTTGCTAGTTAGAAAATCAAAAGAAAATGAAGTGTTTGAACTAAAGAATAGAAAAGAAAGGGAACTCTTTGTAGAAATGAAGTCCAAGTTTTTTAGTGAGATGGATCTTTGGAGAAATTTTTTATCTGAAACAAGAGCAGAGTTTAAAGGAAAAGAAGAAGAAAACCTTAAGCTCAGTTTGGGGAGAAGAACCGAGATGAAGTTGGAAATGATTAAACTTGAAAGAAGAGTTGAAGAAATAAACAGGAAAGAAGAAGAACTTGGACAAGAAAAACTTATTTTTGAGGCCAAAAAGAAACAAGAGAACAATCTCTTGGAAGAAAAAAGTACTCGGATTAAAAAAGATGAAGCTGAGATAGAAAAAAAGCAAAAAGTTTTCTTAGAGAAGAAAAATATTTTTGAACAAGAAGTTTCAGCATTCAAAACAGAGAAAACACAACAAAAACATAATCTTCAGAAAGCTCAAAGTGAGAAAGAAAAGTTTCACGTTTGGGTAAGAAAATATCAGAAAGAGTTAAAAATATTTAAACAAGAGAAAAGTAAAGTAGATTTACAAAGAATAAAAAATGCACGAAAGGAAAGAGAGCTAAAAGAACTACAAGACAAAATAAATTCGCAAAAAGAAAACACAAATCAAATTCGCAAGTATTTGTCAAAAGAGAGTCAGCTCATAAATTCTCCTCTGTCCATTTCCGCGCTCCATTCGACTTACAAAAACAAAGCTTCTTTAAAAGGAGAATCAGAAAAACAGGAATCCGCTTTTAGTTTTTCAAATTCAAATTTAGAAACAGAATTCGCTGCAGTTTTCAGTCCTTGATAAAATAATAACTTTCTATTTATGCGCGTCAAAGTTCGTAGAAAACATATTCATCTGCACATCAAGCCGAGGCCTAGTGTTCAACAACTTTTCAATACTACCATCTAATTCTTTCTCTATAGACTCAACTCTAGGAAAATCAGGCACATTTAGCAGCGAATCTGAGTTCAAGTTCAAATCCAGGTCACTAGATAGGGACCTTGGTGAAGAAATTGCAGTGGACTGAAATCCTGGAGGATGGTTTAGAACAAAAGGCTTCGCATTTGGATTTAGTTTAGATCCTCCTCTAGAGACTGAAGTGGGTGAGCTAAGGAAAGCTGGAGGATCATTACTCCATGAAGAGTATTGAGAAGATAAAAGAGGAGCAGGGTCTGTTCTTAAATCACCAGATGAGTATCCAGTTAAGAAACCTGCACCAAAGGTGTTCTTCTTTTGCTTTGGACTTGGTTTCTTTTTTGGTGAGTTTTTCTTTGATTGTATTTTATTAGGAGTTTTTTTTACATTTTTGATAACTTCCTTATTTCGAGGACTTTGAAGGATAGTAATTTTTTCTTTAGGACCTTTTGCTAAAGGTGAAGAAGGATCTAACAAAACTTCATCATCAGAAAAAACATCGTCAGAAAATGTTAAAGCAAAAGGATTTTCTTCATCTTTTTCAAACTTTTTCTTTTTTGGTGATGAAGGATTATGAAAAAGAGAACGAAAATTTTCCAAATGCTTCGCAATTTTTCGTGCTCTATAGCAATCAAAGCTTTTAATTTTTTCATCAATCAATTTATCGTTCGCAGAAAAAACTTCTACTAAAGGAACAAAAAATTTTAGTTCAACTTCTTCAGGAAGACAGACTTCTAAAAAACCAGCTTCTTTTGCACTGAGCTTAATATTCTTTTCTAATTGGCTTTTCTCAAACTTTCTTAAGAAAATTTTAAAAGAGTTTCTAATTTCCTGAAATAGTTTATTTTCATGAGATTTAATCTTCAGAGTACTGAAATAGTCAAATATTAAACCAACTGTTACTAAAACACTTTTATCACGTTTTCTTTTCCCAATAAATGCAACTTTAAGAAAAGTGAGAATTAACTCAAATGTAAAACTACAAAGAACTGGAATAGTTTTCAGGTCAACCTTTTTATCGAAGGACTTCACTCGAAGGCTTTCAAAAGATCCAATTGTAAGAACTGCAAAAGAAATCACAAAAGATAGGGAAAGTCTCTTAAGTTTCAGCAATGAAAAAATTTGCTTTTCTTGAAACAGATCATTAATCATTTGACTCTCTGTATTTTCTAAAGCAATAAAAGAGTGCAAAATCATAAAACTCGTAAAAAATTTTTCACTTTCAACTGAATTTTGTAAAATATCAAAATGAAGATTAAATTTTTGATATAACAATTTCAAATTATTTGCAGCTGAGCCATAGCCATTCTTAATAAAACCTTTTGATGCTCTTAAATAAAAACTTGCGGCGGAAACATATTGCTCCTCAATTAATTTCAAAGCTGCTTGTTGATTAATTGGATGTCCTTCATCACTAAAAACTTCCAAAGCATTTCTATACCAGCTTTCTGCACCTTGAATTTCTTTGTTTCGAACACTTTCTTTAGCAAATGTGATTTTATATCTTATTAAATCACCCAAACATATCGATGAATGATATAAACTTCTTTTAAGATTATATTTTTCCGTTTTCTTTTCTTTTTCATAATCCTCACTTTGATCCGGGAATAGACTATTGTTACCGGTTGTAAAATCTCCTTCAAGTAAATTCTCTATTTTTGAACGAAATTCCTTATAAAAGTAAACAGAATTGTTAATAATTTCAATATATCTCTTTTGAATTGCTTTCTTGACACAATTATCACTTGATGTGCATAAGTTTTTCTTGTAGATCGATAGTGGTTTGTAAAAACAACAAATCCACAACGAATCTTGAAGTTTGGAATACATTCTTGAAGGAAGTTGAGGAGAGTTAATCAATGTATTTTTCAACTCAAGTTTTAATAGCTTTATCTCTTTCGAACACTCTTTTTCTTCTAAATATGAAATTCTTAAAAGGAGAAAAAATACCCAGATCTCCAACATTATTCTTGGAGAAAATAGCTTTAAGTGATTTTTCCTTTGGAAGAATATTTTCTTTATAATATTCAAGTGCCTCTTCAGCACTGGAAAACTCAACTTTATTCCCTTTGGATCTTGTCTGTGTCGAAGCACTTGTTTTTTCACTCACATCTTGGTTGTCTACTAAGTTTGTCGGCATACTATGAAAACATTAGATTATGAAAGAAAAATTACATAATGGAACAATAATTTGGTATTTTTGCATTAATTGAATTACTTTAATTGTCCTACTACGTCCTTTTCTGCTTCGAACCTTCTCTCTTGAAGCAGTGAAACCAAAAGTTGCGCGATTTATTTAATGGCCTATATGGTCACTTCCATATATTTTGGGCAATTAAAGTTGGTCTTTTTTTTCTGCACAGATTATAGACAAAAATATAACTCGAATAAGTTGGATAACTTGTGGAGAATAATATATTGCAAAGATATTATTGTTTTTCAATAATATTCTTAATCATTGATAGATTTCCAACATCTTCCTATAATATTATTCAAAGATTCTGTGCTGGTTGATTCTCGCTGATGTTTACCTAGTATGATTGATATCACTGCGAAGACTTTCCGTGGATAAATTTCGTTTGTGAACTACTTTGCAAACCAAGAGAAATTTTGCTTTTTCTTGTTAAAATTCGTATAAATTTAGATCTGCCTGATGCACAGCCGAACTGAAAAACCCACAAATTGTATACATTCCAATTTTTAAATCCAACCACCCATTATCTGCTTCACTTACGGCCACTCAACCAGTTTGTAGTTCTTATCCTTACTTTGTTTCTTTTCTTTTTCTAAATCAATACTAACTGACTGCAGGGATTCGAAACTGATAACATGAACCGCGAAGTCATTAATTTGAAGGAGCTCAACGAAACTCTACTGTTCTTCATCAGCATCTAGAAAACTGTTAAGTATGTGAATTGCTAATTCATTTTTGTCAATAATGAATGCAGGGCCTACTTATGAAGTCTATAGCAAATCTTAGCATAAAGACCAGACACTAATAGTACGAAGAATTCTTTAAGTCGTTGTTTAGTTCTATGTCAAATAGAGAAAGGAAATTTGATAATTTTCTCGTTTTTAGGATTCTAAAACACCTCAAAAAAAAGATTTGGCTCATATATCTACCAATTTCAATGATTCAAAGTTCCACAATGATTTAATGATATCACAGTGGAATAGGTTTTCCTTAAGCTTCTTGACCTTCACTCCCAATACAAAAAATTTAGGAATCAGTTCATGAATAATAAAAGTGTTGATCTTTTTTATATAATATCTACTTTTGTGAGTTTATCTTACACCAAAATCACTACAGACTATACCTAAAGGCGAGATATGTATAATCTTAATTTTTCGAAAACGCCATGATCACTGGCAGGAGAAGAGTAGCTTTGAAAATTTTTATTATGTGTTTTCAATCTGTTATTGGTTTCAGAGTACAGATAATTCAGAAGTGAGTAGAGCACGAGTTTAGGTAGTGTAGATAATTTTTTTAATCAAAATATTTGTTTAGTTGAGCATATTTCTTGCAGGTAATGTGCAGTTACATTGAGTGCTTTACTAAAATACACTATAAAACCTATAGCTTGCTTATGTTTTCTTTCGCTTTTGGACATTTTACCTGAAGTTGGGTTCTGCTACCCAGGTGATTAGCTTTTCTACTCGTTGTTTACAAGTATAACATCCGCATTACTCATACTAAGAAGCTTTAGTTCTGCTTTAAATATATTCAGTCTTCGATAATTTCTTCCGGTTATCCCAAAGCTCCCCTTAAAAACTAAAGGTTATATCTGGATTATGTTATTCTTATTACATTTTTCTCGTCTCTAAGATTTAAGTTTTTTTTGGTATTTAGTCATAGGAACACTTCTTAATTGCAAGTGTTACCTCTATAGCCCTTACTATCATTGTATTAAGTTCTTGACTAAATAACATCTGTTTTTAGCTTAATCTCATTTATCTCGGCGGGGGGGGATGTTGGGTTCACTCTTCATATCAGCTGCAGTACCCTTTACTGTTATTTTAGTAGTCCAATTACGTGAAAAGGGTTGCTGCCACTTCGAAGAAAACAAGAAATCCTGGTTCAGGCTGCATCTGTAACCTTATAGGACTGAACTCAATGCTTAAGTGATAGTTTTCATAAATTACTGATTTTTAGCTTGCTGTGCCTGTGGATTAAGGCCAGATAGTTAGTTTAATCATCCTTACCCTGTATGTTTAATTCCATCGAAACTATAACAATGAATATGTAAAATAATATCCCTCCCGCCTCTTGCCTTCTATGAATTTAACATATTCTTCCAATATCCAGAATAGTTTTACATAATATATATATCTCAAGTTATAGTATCAGGTATTCCTAATACTCAACTCAATTTTATGCAAAATGCTTTCAGATGAAAAAAATACGTAATCAAAATCCTGGAAGGCAAAATTATGATGCGATCATCACAGAATCACTAAACACATTGCTATCGAGTTGTTAGTAATAACAATATCCCATGTCAAAAACTACAATATTATTTATTTGAGCTACTATTGTTTACATTAGAAGAATAATCACAGTTTGCATAAAGTATCAATTTTCTCTAACTGAAGTACTTCAGATCCCATTATTTATTTATATGATTAATTTAAGTCCGTTTTCTTTGTGGTTTTATTACTACTGGTTAAGTCAGACACTAAGCAGTCGGGTGTACGACTCTCTCCTTACTGACTGTTTACATTTTACATAGTTATAATACAATATTACATTACCGCACAATTGGTGCAACTTTACATAATACATCTTTACTAATACATAAGCACCAGAAACAACAGATCGTAAAACCTCAATATCTCAACAACTACTGGGAACTAGAAGACTTTACTTATATCATTTTAAAGCTAATTGCAACCTCTTTCAGTTTATTTAACTTAATATATGTATCCTCATACACATATAGACGATACGGACAATTACTTGTCTAACTGGTTATATTGAACATGATTTAAATGATATTTGATTTGGTACATCGGTATATTTTTGATAAAAAAAGGATATTCATCATATATTCTACGCCTACTTAAAACATCAACTGAGCTCAATAAAAAATAATTTGCGTGTCAGATAAATATTTCAGATACCCCTTATGAAATTTTGTATCTTAATACTGTAATCGATAAAAGTTCTTGATTTAGATAAAATGTCTCTTTTGTTCTTGAAAACATTATTCATTATTATACTACTTCTGGATTGAGTTCTTAAAGAAGGTTACTTTCAAAATCCCCGAGAAATTAGACTATACTTAAATATATGTAAAAACCTTCAAAGATCCTAGCCATCACCCCGAAATCAAAATAAATTGAGTATTTTCAAAATTATATAGTTTTTCTTTGAGTAATCATGATTTTATTGCACTGATATTTTTACAGGTAATAACTTTAGAGGCATATCCAAGTTTTTATATATATCTGTACACACTAGTCTCGAGTTTTTTTAGTGAACTGAGATAAAATTCTCATTTTTGTAATACTTGTGTCCTCCTTATCTTTAATCTCTTGATGAATTTGGGCTAAATGTAAGATAAACCAAATAAACATATTTCCCGGGTAGCGATGGCTTTATCTAACATTTATAAGCATATTTTTCTTTGGTTGCGTGTAAACTAATCTTTTTCAAGGTTTCTTAATATAAGGCTCAAGAATTTTTTTTCAGTTTTAATTATTAATTTATCCAGGTAAAATAACCTTTTGCTACACCTGCCTGCGCTAAACCCTAGGTTGATATATTGGTAACTGAATTACGTTAACATATTGGTATGATTCTCAGGTTAATAGTTTTGAGAATTTGGTATGTGGGGTCCTGTCTAACATTACCTATGAATGTGATAATAGAAGACATAGAAGAAAACTAAGCAAGCTAAAAAGTTCTTGGGATATTATTTCCCGTATTTCCAAGCAGTTTTATCGCCTTCCACCTGTTCCAGGTAATGTCAATAATCTTGAAGAGTCTTGATTGATATAATCTATAGCTGCTAATCACTTGTACCAAATTTTTGTTCACAATTAGTGCAGTGGTATATTACGTTGTTAGATCGGAGCGAATGAGATATACTAAATATTATATATAGTATTTGTGGGTTGACCAGGATACTGGGAAAGACCTTCCTATAAGGTGTTTACTATTGTCAGTTGTAATACTCTACTATGCGCTGGATCAGTAGAGCAATACGTCATTTTCATTTTCTTCAGAATGTATAAAGGATCTTAGGTGTAGTTTTGGTTGCTTACTTGATTGACACAAGAATTTCATGGATACTGCAAAAGCAGTTCCTTTGAACTGATCCGCGAAGTGAATGTTTTTGAAGATCGTTGAATATGCCCAATGTTCGGGCACAATAAAATTTCCATTTATTGGCACACGTATAGGGAAATCATATTGAATAATAATATATCCCTACCATAACTCCCTAAATACTTGTATGATGCATAGTAGTATTATCAAGATGAGACCGGCATTTCGATTCTATCTTATACCTCTTCAAATCATATTCCTGTAACCAGGTTCCGATAATATGTACAACGACGGAGCATAGAAACAACGACAAATAAATAAAATAAAATCATCTACGAGACAAGAATTTATGTCTTCAGTGCTGACTAATGTTATTTCAGGCCTTTGAGGAGTATAGTTTCCAGAAATTAAGCTCGTACAAATAATTAAGCTTATTTGGAAGCTGTGTTTTCAACCTCTTCTATGAAAAATTACTAAGTTTTCTGTAACAATACAGCTCATGGTTAGTTCCGATACCTAGGTGAACAATGAAAAGAATTAATGAAAAACCTTTTTTAACTAAATTAAGTCGTGATTTTTAAATAATATATGAAACTGGCTAAGATTGACTGAGAAAGCAGTCAACTTCTAGACGATAACGTGCATCAACATTGCTATCCTATTCATAGAAAAATGTTTTATGTTATAACATATTTTTAGCTATTGCAGAACTTTCCAGGGATTTTCTTTTATTTTAGGGGATTCTTAGATGAAAAATCTCTTCCATATGAGTATCAGATTTATTATATATTTATACCATCATTAAATATTAGGCCGTATGTTTTGTCAAGATTGGAGTAAAATTTGGCATTTCTTCTATGATTGTAACATTGACTCTTATGAAGTATAGTAATCTCAACAAAACATTATTATTATTATTCGATTACTCTTTTATTTTATTTTAGCGGACATTGGAAAAACAAAATTCACATAGTTATTGCCAGGAAGGGTCTTTGGCTTTCGTTACTGGTATAAAAAAATACAATTTTAAAACCTATATGAGTCTGTTGCTCCAGAGAAAAACTAGCTTAAACTAATTTATTTTGCCATAAACAGCGACAAATTGTTATGTAATTGAGGTACCAACTTCCTTAGAGAAATCTTTATGGTTAATTGGCTTTGCAGAATAATTCTTAATTTATTTAAATGCCTTATATATCTAATGCAGAAATCATAGCCATAAGATTTGAGAGCACATTCGATAACCTTTAATCTGATCTGCAATTCTTAGTCACACTATACAATAGCTATGATGCTTGATAATTCTCTCAAACCTGGCTTATTTAATTTCACTTATAATTCTATAGCGAGAATTTGGATACAGTTCACTATGTTTCACAAGTCAAAGTTTTAATTTTAGAGTTACCAGCTATTACATATCCAAGTATTAAGTTTTTCACAAATGATACTTTACCAGTTTTAGAGTAAACAACTCATAATTTTTTTTGGTGAATCAATATATATTTAAGATGTTCAATTATACGAAAATTTTGACTCGGTTTATTGCCCCTAGAGGCCGGACTCTTTTTTGAATAGTAAATGGTCAATTTTGATACCTTATAAGCCCCGAAAATCCTTACAAACTATGGTCTTATTGACAATCTAGGTACTATAGGGTAAGCAGAATATGTTGTTGGATCCATTTTTATAAATGTATCAAAGAAATCAGTCCTCATATTACACACTTTCATACATATAACATTAGAGCATCTCGAATATATATCTTGTCGCCGTCGGTACTCTCATGTGATATAGTAGATAGATTCCTTAACTGAAGCAATTTCATTAGTATTTTTGGGATTGCTGCAAATTCTTCCTCACTCAATTAAATTCTTTAAAAATTGATGAAAGTTAACCGATCGCTCATTTTGTGGAAGTTAAAATTTGAAGAGCACTCACAAGACATCACAGTTTCTCAATTTACATTAGAGTTTTCAAATAATACACAATATAAAGGTAATAAATCATCCCAAAATATTTTGATCAAATATTTAGGCGAAGAAAATATTAATCTAAGTCGTAATCAATATCAAGGGAAATAAAAAGGAAACAAGAAGGGAATTCACTGAGAGTGTATACAAAAAGGAGTAAGAATAAAATAAGATAAGATCAAAGGAATGTGAGAAATATATCAACGGAATATGACAAGAAAACAGTCTACATTATAAGTTCATACTAAGAAACCACATGAATATAATAATGGGAAAGTTACACTAGCATTAGCAATAGAAATGTGAAGAACTCATATAATAGATTAATAACAATGGTGCGAGAAATCCAAGTAAAGTATTTCTCCGCTTATTTCGTGTATGAAAAGGATACATATTGGTCTCAGCGTAAAGCAAGAAACACATCAGTAATGACTTATGTGAGAAGTATTCTACAGATCTATACAGTTTATTCTTTTACAATTTACCAAGTTTATTTAAGATTGAAGATAACAAGTACAAGTAAATAAGAAAAAATTCCTTTCCCCAAAAGGAAAATTTTAATCGTGTATAAAATCCCAAATCCAATCGTATTATTGAGATCTAGAAGAAATTTCTGATTTTGTAGTTTACTACAACATACTACAAGTAGGAGACAACTAAATAACGGGTATATACAATATATGACTTCATAAAAGTAAACAAAGGTTCCCTTGTGTTCCTGATAGTATAAAAATCTGGTTCGGAATATATGACATATTGAAGTGATGGTATATTAGAAGCAAATCTTATTAATAGCTATACATAACAATTCCATACACTGAAGAATGGAGACTGTATATATATATACATACATACATCCAAGATACACAGAAGAATTCGACAGGTCTATGATATAAAGAAGAGAGGTTATCATGTTTCAAATATTTTCAAGAAAATTTTTAGATAAAATAACCGAGAAAAATCAATTTACAACTCTTATAACTGTATATCAACAGCAACTACCATATTTTTTAATAATATTGCAGCAAATAGCGGAATAATGGGAATATTATCATGGGACTTAAAAAAAGTGAAACTCTAGCATATCTAAAGGTTCTATATCATAAATTGCACTTGAGCCAAAGAATTAATTAATATTTATATTCCGCCATATTTACAAGACAAAGAAAAAGTTATCATCGAAACTGAAAAAGGTAAATATGTTTGTAAGACGCATATAAAATATGATTAATTAAGTTTTATCCAAAGTGCCGAGGGTTGAATCCATAATAGCTAATACCTTTTTTGGGAAGTGAAACATGAGAAACCATGAACAGAGGGGGGGGGAATACAATACTTAGTAGTTCAGGAGCACGTTCAGCAAATAGTATAGAATAATAATGGTTTTGTACGTAATACAGAAAAAAATATATTTAAAACCAACAGCTTTCAATAAATATCCACCTTGTTATTGTATCTTTGGATTAGTCTTATTTTTTTGTGGATGACTACTCATTAAATCTTATCCAGGCACTGCGATGAATCATTGTACACATCTTGTTTCGCGGAGTACATTTCTACTTAGATGTTAGTACATCCTCGTTTTTTAGGAAAATATATAATAGGTTCAATCTCAAATATCTGAATAAGATATCAATACTCGTATTTTTCTAGTTATATATTCAAACCTAAGAAATTTTATCGTGTTGGTTCTGCTGCATGTTCAGGAAATCAATGTTCAGTGTCATACGATAGTGAAGTTACTCTCAAAGTATTGTAAATATATTTCGATCTGCAATTTTTTCAGGACTTTTTAATGGCAGGTTGTATGGATATAACCTGTAGATGCATTAAATTAACAATCGGGAATTTTTCACACACCATCACCAATCAGGGGAATACATTTTCTGTGTTGGCTGCTACGACACTAGTTTGTAGATTAATTCAATGACTAACATAGCTACTTGCATTTGCTTCTAATAATTTAAAATAGATCTTATTTTCAGAAATTACAAAAATGGTTATTCTTTTAATTGAAGTTTCTATTTTTTCTACATATTGGAGCTCCCTGGTAGTACAATTGGAGGCTCCTCGCTCAGTTTTTCATTGCTGGCTTGGTTGTTCTTTAATTACTTTGGTTATTATTTTATCACTCTCAACCAAAATTTATGAATAGATTTTCAATTCAGGTTTTAACTATATTTTATATTGTTCCCCTTACATATTCTTTTCTCAAGGTTCAAAATCGTACTGGTTCCGGGACCGATATGCAGTAGCTCTTGTAACCGTAGTATTTTCAGCACCTTCAGTATAATTACCAGAAAAAATATATTCATAAATGGCCAACTAAATTGAATTTAATTACTTTAAATTCTAAGTAATTGCATCATTTTATCCTTAAAGCAAAATAAGATAAATCAAATTTGATTCTTACGCTAAAATCCCAGCATTATTATTATTGAAACGAAATGAGTACAAAATAGATGAAACAAGTCTTATTGCATTATTGAGGAAGCTCTTGTTTCACATTTTAAATTATGATTAATAATTTGATGTTTATTAGAAGAAACGTTGTCCTTGGATTTTATTCGCAAACGTGTCTTACCATATAGTCGCTTAGTCATAGTTTTAAAAGTTAAACTTAGTGGTACGTCACCGTAGGAACATTTTTCGGTTAACACTTAAGCGTTAAACAATACAAAAAAGAGATACAAAGCAGGCAAGTAGAGCTTAAGGCATTATACTACATTTTACACTACTGACTCAGACAAATGCCAGGTTCATTCAATTGTTAATGTTGCATTACCACGTACAAAGATTCTTAGAGAACGAAGAAGAGATTCGGAAGAAAAGAAGTACAAATAAACCCCAGACAGTTGTAAACTTAACAAGAAACTTGTAACAAAAATAAACTATTATTTTAATTTTTTGCTTATAATCAGGGAATAAGTTAAGTTAAATTCTATTTTCCCACAATACTGCAATGTCCCAGCAAAACTTCTCACACTATTACGAAAATCTTGGAGTTAAACTAACTCTTTTATTTGATGACACTGATATAGCAGAATTAAAAATTGAAAATTTGCCAACTATAAATGTTAATAACGCTTCGGAAGAGTATTCAGAGGTCTGTGAGAAAATCAAGAACATTGAAGTGTCTAATTTCAAATTATATTGTTTTGAGATCCGCTGGACCAGCCAAGAAACAGAATACATTATGTCGTTATTTTCAAAAATTAAAATAATAAATATGAAAATACGGTTAAACTTTTCCAATAAAAATAGAACTAGAAATTTTTTGCTTGCTGACATACTGGCCCCGATAACTTTTCAAGAAATTGATATATACTCGACTGTTCTGATCGACGCAGAAACTTTATTTGATTGTCTTTTAAGAAAAAAATTGATGAAAACTGTTAAATTTAGCTCTTTAAAAACTCCAAAGGGTTCAAAATGTTTAAGAAACTATGTAAGAAGGTCGACAGGAAACTTGGGGAAACTTTCGATTCCTTTAGATTCACTTTTACAGCCTCTTTCAAAGTATTATTTCAGATCTATTTGGGTCTCAAATATTATGCAGCTTGAACTCTCTTTTTCTAAATCTGAAAGCTATTTTCTCTTACCAACTATTTTCACCTTAGTTAAATCATCAGTTTTGGAAAAAGTATCTCTGTTTCGTTTTGAGGCTCTTGATTATGAACGAAGTACTTTTTGGCAAGCTCATATTTACTCTCTGTTTCTCCTTCTAAATTCTCTAAGAGAATGTGTAATGGTAAATCTCGATATTAATGTTAACTCTGTAGCAGTAATTTCTTCTATTTATAATGTTTTTTTATGGAGAAAAGACAGTTTTATAGCCGCAAGTACTTTACGTGTTGATACGGGTAACATAGAACAAGTTCTTAAAAGATTAGAAGTACTTGATAAATACTCTGAGAACAGAATCAGTACTGCATTTTCAAGCTTGTTTTTCAATTGAAATAAAGGTTTTAAGTATAGAGGAAAACAACAAAGCAATCAATATTAGTATTTATCCTTTTTTTGGAGATTTATATAATTATATATTTTTTTTCAGCTATTTAAGGATAACGAGTTGTGAAATTTACGAATAACAAATTATTCTTAGATAAATTTATTGCTTTACAGAAGCCCTAAGGGGAAAATAAGAAGCAAAGCGATAATGAACATTGGAGTTAGCAATTTTATCTCCTTTTACCACAAATATATGCGATTGATTACAACTAAATAATATTATGTTTAATATTGTGTAAAATTTCAGTAGAACCGCCTATTCACGGGAATAACAGGATTTAGTTCGTTTTTACCCTGTACTTACACACAAGATCCTTTTTTAAGTCTATCTAGAAAATTATTTTCAAATATATATATAGAATATTCATAAGGAAATGAGAAGCATAAATATATTTATATTGTATCATGTTTCGTTTTTTTTGTTATTTGTATTATTTGTTATGTATGAAAGAGTTTAGGAATGTATTCAATTTCATTTTACAATATTACATTACCATGTAATCACAAACCAAAAGAATTCTCAAAAATAATCCAGTCCAAATACTCGAAGGAAAAGGAAAACCAACTTCGTACGACTTATTTAAATTGTTTAATAATATTTGTTTCCAAATTGATAATAGTTTTTGCATACGTCATTTTTCAAATTGCAAAGGTGGGAAATGAACTCAAGACCAAAGAATTATGTCGATTTTGAGCACCTCAACATCAAGATTGTCGTACCAAATATTAAAAATAGACAACCACATATAAGAATAATAATAAAAAGTAAGAGCAATATAAATGAACAAGGAGAATATTATTTTAGCTTAATCAAGAAAATAAATTCTTGCAGCATTTATTTCGAACCTATTTTTCCTTTAAATAAGAAAGACGTTAATTATATTGCTAGTTTAATATCTCATTTAGAAGTTTCATGGTTTAGAATAGAAGGAAATGCTGGTGTATCAAATGCAGATTTTGAATCAAGTCTTGTTCCGATTATATTTTCCCCAAAGAAAATAAGTTCTATTTCAATCACGAAGGATTATTTCCAACTGAGTGCCAACTTATTCTTCATTTCTCTATCTCAAATAAAGGGATTGGAAAAAATTACGTATCAAAAATTCAAAAAAGAATCTCATATGTTTTCATTAGTAAAGTTTATGCGAGTCAATGGAGATAATTTGACACTTATCAGAACTATTGTAAATAATCTTTTTCCTCCTTTATTGAAATTCAAGTCAAGGTGCAACATCTTTCCAAAATTAAACCATGTTTTTCTAGAAGCGGAAAAAGACAGAGAAAATTATCTTCTATCATTTTTCTATTATCTTTCCAAAACAACAGTATTACGCTCATTAGATACTTTTTTTCTATACATTGACGGTCTTTGTTCACTTGCTGAAACTCAACTAATTGCTAAAGTTTTGCAAAGTCTAGACAGTAAAATTAAGTTTGGTATTACTGTTCCTATAAAAAGAAATTCTTCTATTTCCTTACTTTTTAGTTCTTTTCTTTGGAGTGCTAACTTCTTGAAAAAGGATAGTAATCTTATTATTGAAACCGATAAGCAGGAAAGTTTTCATAAAAAAGCTGATATATTGGTAGAAGTTTCCGATAATAAGTTTTTCAAGAAAGTTGATCGTGTAAAAGTTGCTTAAATAACCTTTTCTACCAATTATTGGTAATAATAATCCCATGACGATATCAATTATTCTTTCAGTTGCTGATTAATAGTTGTTTTTTTCTTGTACAGATATTTTCTAGATAATATTAATATATATATATATATAAGAAAACTTATTTCCTTGAATGATTATTTAGTATTCAATATGGTTTATTTTCTGCTGCAATTTACTTTTGAGCCTTGAAAAGATTTTATCAGAGACTTTCTACTTTGAGAGGACTGAAGAAAAATGAAAATTAATATTCTCTATAGTTTCTCTAAGAAATTAGCTTCTGCAGTAAAACAATTTTTAGCAACTAAAGAACAGATATGAAGTTTTCTTCGAACAAGAGCATCTTCCTTAGCAAAAAAAATGCATCTGCTCCAAGAACTTATATTTTCTTTCACTGATAAAATATTGGCAAGAATTAAGGAACTTGTTTGGGTCAATAAAAAATCAAAGAGGATTGATAACGACATTTTCCTTTTAATTGCGATCAGAAGTTTGAGTAGAACATAAATCTGTTCGCTAGAAAGATAACATCTACAAACTGAATCAAGTTGAAATCTGCTTAGATGTTCAAAAAATTTTCCATTTGATAGCGAAAAAATCAAGGGAACAAAAATTTTCTCGTATTCATTCTCATAGTTAAGTCTCAAACTTGTAAGATTATGTAAGTTTGAACTGAGCAAAGTAAACTTTACAACTGGGAAAAATAATTTGCATAATGAACCTTCTAAATCTTTTAAACTCTCACCAGCATTTTCTATGTATTTAGTTAATGACTTTGCAGGTGAAAAAACTTTTAAATCTCTAAATTTTATATAATGCACATCTTTTTGTTCTGATAAGGGTTCAAAAACACTGCGTGCATCAAGTTCGCTGTGGTTCTGAATCAGTTCAAGTTTTATTATTCTTTTTGGTGCAGAAATTATCATACGAATAAAACCCTGCAAAAAATCAGTTGGCAATGTATTTGAATATATTTTGAAATGAAAAACTTCCAAACATGCTAAAACATCCCACAAGTACTGAAGCTGTTTCTTTCCCATAACTTTGCTAATGTAATAAATTTCTAAATTTACGACTCCGAGTCCT
Source organism: Labyrinthula sp. Ha (assembly GCA_015227615.1). NCBI lineage: Eukaryota > Bigyra > Labyrinthulida > Labyrinthulaceae > Labyrinthula > Labyrinthula sp. Ha. The sequence continues at coordinate 78,258 of JAALGZ010000081.1, forward strand.
TCAAACCATTTCAACATATTTTTTGCATTAGCATTAATAGTGTATCGTTTTGTTTGATGTATTTCTAACCGGTCTATATTTTTTGTGTTTGTTGTTGTTTTGAATTTCAAACCAAAATGAGAAAATAAACGTTGTTTCCCTAATTCAGTTGACATTCTCTTGAAGTCACAATATTTTTAAGATTCCAGAAATAAGTTAGCAGCAATAGATAGAACAGTATTTTGATAGATTTAATCAAGAGATAAAATATCCTTTTTAAGATTACTTTTTAGGAATTGTGTACAGTTTAGAAAAGAAAGTATGTCTATTTTGGCAAACTTTTCAGTCTGGAAAGGACTTTATCTTTACAAAATATAATATTATAATGGTACATTACCCTATTTAATATTAGACTTTTATCTGCTCGGAAAAACTCGACGAGACAGTCAGAATACCTTTGATAACGGGTTAGGGGACTAATAGAGGCGTTAGGCTAAGATGCTGGTAAGATTTGGGCAAGACCCTTATGAAACGAAAGGAATCTACGTATTTTACTGAGAAGATGTTTACAAAATACCACAAAAGTCATGAGTAACTTTAAAAGTCAGTATTATACTTAGGTTCGAAAACACTAAGACTTATGTTTATACTTGGAAGTCGTTATCCAAAGCAATTTACTCAGCTAAGTGTTTTTTGGTACCTACTTTGTTTTTTATTATTGGACTATCTGTCGATAGTTAGTTATGGCTTAATTTACCAAAATATTATACGACTCTTGATACTGAGAACCAGTACCAATAAGCAATAATAGATAAATCTGCTATGACTTATTTAGCATTGCTATTTAATATACTAATTTAATATGTTTCACATTAATATACACATTGCTCAATTTTTCTAAGGAATATCGGTTTATAGTTAACGTGTATATATTTGACTTAACAGAGAAATCGCTTGAATAATCCAATTCTTAAGAATCCACGCTTAGTTTTATTGATAACTCTAGTTTGTTTATCCAAAATGAGTAATAATTTATGCAAGTTCATTAGATAGAATGGAAATCTTCTATACAAATATATGTTCATTTTAAGTTTTTCGGCAGACCATTGGCTGAAACTTGAGCTTAGCCAATCATATTCATTCTTTGATCGGACCGGAAATTTTGCAATACCTTAGTTTTGGCACATGCTTCTAATCGGGCAATCATTACCACTTTGACTACAAATGCAGATCTTTGCGAAGTTTACAGAGTAACTAAGCACTTCCTTTACATTAAAGGATTAGTTTATGAAATGACAAAAATCAAAAGTAAGACTCAGAATTCTTACTAATTCAAAATCGAATGTAAAAACTTTGCAAAGGCTTTAAGCACTTAGTTACAGGTTTGCAGCATTACAGGTAGCATTTATTAAATCTCATCTCAAAAATTCTAACTTCACTGTGGCTTACATCTCAAGACAATTTAACTCTTCAGATGCTCCTACTAAACCTTCGGCATTTACAACATTCAATAAGTTTTCGAAACCTGCAACATCGAAATTTCAATGAAAACATACTAAAATGTAATTTATGACCCAAATTAGGTTTTCTTAATGGTTTTTCCTTTTTTACCTAATCCCCGTTTATATTTTGCGGGCACGGAGTTAGCATTTAAAGATTTACAAGTTGCAATTAAATATATATTTTGGGCAATTCATCAATTAACTTCTAATACACAATAAAAACCTTCTTGTACAAAACACATGAAATTACTATTTACACATTCTTAACTGATATTGACTACCTTTTTATATAACCGGTTCAATGATTTCTCTGTAGTAATGTTATCATCTTCTCCAGAAATAATTACTTTGCTTCCTGTTTTTTTTTCTTTTAGATACCATGTAAGGAACTATAGTATCTATTTAATATTTATATTATTTCCAGTTGCATCCATCTATACTACATCATAATTTTTTATGAAGGGATATGGGAGTAATCGTGACAAACTTTCCATCAAGACATAATATTCGGAATTCAATAGGTTTTACCAAGGGGTAATTATTAAGCTTCAAATATCTCTTGCTGAGAGAGAATGTGGTAAGAATTAAATGGAAATCAGTTTTTGCTTCTTGGTACAGGGCTAAGCAATTAATTTCTTACATGTATGTTGAAGATGATAGAGGAACGTTAGATGTTCACAGACTATAATCTTTTACCTGACAGGAATTAGAATAATAAGAAAGTGAAATGCATTGGAGAAGCAAACTGTGTCTCGTAGATATATTGCAAAATTACTGAATACAATGAAAGTTATGCTGATTTTAGTTAATATACCTTGTAATTAAATGTTTCTTTCCTTTTTCCATATACAATTATGAGGAAATTGAATTATTGAAGGTATATATTTTGATAAGGTGCAATAAAATTGGGGAAACTTGTCTTCTGGATTTTTCTAGATTAAGAACTAAAATATACAGGGGCTTTATTGTCCTTCGTTAACCTTCATCATTTCCCTTAATTAACTCTGCAATCTGATTAGCTGTGGAAATTACCTGAGAACAATCTTCTGCTGGAGATTTTAGAACCCTTATCGTTCCAAAGATTATGTTCTTAATTTGCTTCTTTACTTACCCCCAAAAAAATATTGAAAAAAAAATTCATACGAAGTTCATCATTTGTACTTCAATATAGAAAGAATATTAAAATTACGGATGCCCCACAGGATTTTTAAATATTCCTGCTTATAATACAGAAACACCATTTGCCATGAAAATAATATGAACTACAAATATACATCAAGATCCTGGCAAACCTAGTTTTCTTCAACAAGAATATAGGAATTGATTAACTTACAAAGGCATAGTTCCATCTAGTACAAAATGATAAATGATGTTATAGATGTCTATAGTTTATAACTAATCAGTACTTTGAACCTCCTGTGATGATGTCAAACGTAATCAAAGTGCTACTAGTTCACATAGTATCAAACTGTTAGAAACACTGATAAAGAAAAAAAAAATGCTACAATGAGTCTATTGGTCCGTCTAAAGCTTAAAAAATGTGAACAAGAAAAAAACAGAAGGATTCATCTTTCATCAAAACCTTGCATTATGAAGGAAGGTTCAGTTCTCGATCCTCAGTTTGACTGGATCTACAAAACTCCAGTGCATAGTCATATAAGAATTCCTTTGGTAGTTAAAGAAGAATTTCTTTTTTCACAGCGCAACCCAAAGTCAGAGTGGTTTCTGGTGGCTGTAGAGTATAAAGGAATCACAAGATATGTTGCAAAGATGGAGATTCCAAAGACATGGATTCATAAGAAGAAAAATATCACTGAGTTAAATAAAAGTTTTAATTTACATAGAAGTGTTCATAAATGGACCACCAGAGTAATCGAAACTAATTCCACTCTTTTTTCTATAAATGTTTTTCAGGAATACTGCTTGCAAGGCACAATCTACCATCTTTTCAAGAACAAGTGGTGTAGAAAAAATAAATATATCTACTGCTATTTTAGACAAATTATCGAAGCGCTGCGTTATTGTCATGAAATCCATAACATTTGTTTTAGAACACTTAATCCATATTCCATCGGCATCACTGAGTTTGGGAAAATTAAAATTACAAATTTTTACCAAGCTATAAGGATGGATGCAGATGTTATATCAGATATATCAACAGAATTTGAATACGCTGCACCGGAGATCATCCCGATTGATAACTTACCAGGTTCCTACCAAATTTTTAATTATAAAATTGCGGAGATGTATCCTTCTTGTGATGTATTCTCGCTTGGGTGCATTCTGCACTACATGCTGTATGGAAAACACTTGTTTGGAGATGGAAAGATTGAGTCAGACACGCAAATTGCGAAACAAATTATCAAATTGAAAAATCTCATGATGAAATCTGCTTTGTTAAGGTCTCTTCTCACCCGTGACTGTACCAAAAGGATTTCTCTTTCCAAAATTGAAGATCATCCAGAGTTCAAAAGAAAATATAAGCGATGGAAACTAATTATCCCGAACAAATATAAAACCAAACCAGGAAACAAATCGTATTATCCCTGTAATGAACGACTTGAAACTCAGAAATTTGAGCCCACAAAGCAGTTTGTGCAAAAAACATTCTTAATGACTGAAAATTAAACTAGTTTCGAACGATTTAAACTCTACACTAGAAACATTAATTCCTTTTCAGCGGGTTCAAAAAACTGTTCTATCGTAGCTTGCTTTACTTCTTGTACACTCTTTGCCTTCCAGTTGGGTTTCTGATCTTTGTCAATTAGCACAGCCCTAATCCCTTCTACAAAATCACTTGCCTCGTGAAACATACAAGCTTGGCTTAATCTGTACTCACTCTTTAAGGCTTCTTCAAAACCAACTTCTGAATGCTTTTTGATAGCTTTAAATGATAGCTTTACACTCATTGGACTCATTTTCTCAATTGTCGCTTTTGTTTTCTTCGCAAACTCAGTTCCATTTCCATCCAACTTTTGAAGGACATCTTCAACATTCTCATTCTCTTTTCCAAAACATTCTCGAATCACATCAACATTTTTTTCAATCCCACCGGATCCAACATTCTCCGCATACTTTCCCAGTGCTCCATCTACATCTCCAGAATTTTCAATTTCCTTAACCAAGTCCCCAACCTTTTCACTTGGAACAAAATGTGTAGCCAACCCAGTGAAAATTAAATCTTCAGCTTTTAACCTTACACCAGAAACTCCAAGGTACTGACCTAATGCATATCCAACATCCGCATCCCCCTGAAGCGTCCTTGTTAACTTGTGTGTGAGGCCAACATCAGGAAACAATCCAATTGCAGTTTCTGGCATAGCAAAAAGTGTTTTTTCTGTACATATTCTATGTGACCCATGTACTGAAAGACCAACTCCACCGCCCATTACGATGCCATCCCAAATTGCAACATGACTAACTTTAAGCTTGTGTATTAAGTGGTTGACTTGATACTCTTCATAGAAGAAGTTTTTTGGACCATGAAATTTTTCGTTCAGCAGATCTTGCTGGATTGAAGCAACATCACCACCAGCACAAAAAGCTTTTGGGGAGGTTGATATTAAAAGGATTGGAGATTTAGAGGTAATAAGGGGCAAGTAGTGTGATCGAAGAGAAGCAATCATTGGGAGATTAAGGGAGTTCAGTTTATCAGGCCGGTTTAATGAAATTGTTGAACATTTTGGTGTTTGATTAAGAATAACATGTGAAATAGATGTTGAAGAAGTTGATAGATGATTGGATAAAGATGATATTCTTTTCATATTTAGGATATCTTGAGTTTTGTTTTTCCGATTCCTACACATTTAAATGGCCATGTGGCCAAGTATGAATTGTACTAGTCGACGTGGCATGATGTTGAGCAGTAGCTTATATTACGTTATAGGATAGATTTACCCAAGAGTTCTCAAATACATGAAGAAAAACAAGAGAAATATACAAGTTATGTATATGTATTACCATATTTTTTGCCTAAAACATTGACCTAGCCACCTGGTTTTCTTCTGTACTTAACTGGGAAATGCTGGGCACATCACAAAGCTGTTTCTGTGTCATGAGGTTAAAATGGTGCCTCTATTTGATCATATTTTATAATTGAAAGAATCTATATATATAATGTTGATATTATTGCTTCGAAATCGAATGAATGGTCTATCTTTATACAACTCTCTCTTTCTCTCTGTTCGATGTCACGGTCATGTTCCGCAAACCAGACTTTCCACCTCCCATTCTGGATATACAGCCTATGAGAAAATAACCATCTAACATATTCTTATAAAAGTTAGCCCCTCCCATTTATTTAAACTTGTATTATCAATAAAAGTTTTTTTAATTACAGCGATAGTGGACACTATTAACTTCAAGCTGTTCCTCTAACACAGTGTTGAAGCTATTAGGTGAGGAAACATAAGGGGAAAACAGACATCTAAAGTTTTTTGGAATTATTTTCCTTCTTGCTTATTTAAATATATTAATCTTTATATTCTGATTACTAACTAAGGCCTTGACACCAGTTTTCGCCTCGGCAGAACATAAATATTACTCTACGGCAGTCAACA